>PVLD010002365.1:0-24352 GCA_004027595.1 Dinomys branickii | reverse complement strand
TCATGGTCATTTTTGACTTTGGGGAAGAGTCAGAAATTCCACGGTGCCAGACCTGGTGAGTACGGTAGGTGAGAAAATGCTGTAATTCTTTTGTTTGACAGATTTGCTGTTAAATATTTTGTGTATTCAGAACATTGAAGCAGGAACAAAAGGACACAAAGGAGGACTTGCAGAACTGCTTCAGAAAGCGACAAGAATGGAAGAAGTGTGTCTGGCGGGGGAGTATTTTGAGGAGGGGTAATGGTAGTGTGTCTTACTGTAGTAAAAATTTTTTTTAAGAGTGGGAAGAATTTATTTAGAGAAAATTTCTGCCTAAGAGAGACAAGAGCGCCTGGAAAGTGGGTTGCCCATGTAAATTTTTAAATACTCATGTTTTTTGGTCACACCAAATAGAATGCTTCGTGGTTTCTCTTACATGAGAGGCACAAAACATAAATAAAGATCAAAATAAATAAGTAATAGGGAGTAGTGCAGTAGATCTCAAATGGGAAAGGGGTCAAGAGAGGGAGGGAGAGAAGATGAGAAAAGGAATTAAGATGGGTTATACATGTATCAACCCCTCACAATATAAACATTACTGCAAATTTACTAATAAAAAATGTTTTTTTTCCCTTTTTGATCTTTCTGTGTGAGACAGGGTATCACCATGCAGTTCAGACTGGTCTTGAACTTACTTTGTAGCCTAGGCCGGCCTCAAACTTGACATGATCCCTCTACCTCAGCCTCCCAAGTGCTAGGGATTACAGGCATGGGCCACCATGCCCACCTCCAAAAGAATGCTTAATCACGACAATTCCTTCATGTAATGCCTTTGTAGTCAGCCCCTCCCACTAACCCTACCCCTGGGATCACTGGTGTATTTACTGTCTCTAGTTTTGCTTTTCCAGAATGGCATATAAATTCAATCAAATAACATGTAGCCTTTTGATTCTGGCTTTTATCTGGCATAATGCATTCGAGACTTACCCATGTTGTGTCAGTGGTTTGCTTCTTTTTATTGTTGAGTAGCATTTCACTGTGTGGGATGTGTGTACCACAGTCTATCCACTCACCAACTGAAGGATATTTGGGAGTTTTCAACTTCTCATAACTATGAAAAAGCACCTGTAAACATCTGCACATAGGTTTTTGTGTAAGTGTTTTCTGCTTCCCTTGGCTAAATACATATTTTGTAAAAAATTAACTTTTAAAAGATATACCAGTTTTTCAAAGAAGCTGTATTCTACTTAGACAAAGTTTAAGAACTTAAGCTGTTTTGCAACCTTATCGTTCATTTGGTATTAACTTTAAATATTAAAATGTATCCATTCTGGCCAGGCATAGTGGCACACACCTATAATTCTAGCACTTGGGAGGCTGAGGCAGGAGAATTGCTGCAAGTGTTAGGCCATCCTGGGCTACAAAGTAAGTTCAGACTAGCTTGAACTGCATAGTGAAACCCTGTCTCAAAAAAAAAAAAAAAAAAAAAAAGCCATTCCAATGGTGAGTGGTTTCTCATTGTGATTTAAATTTGCACTTATTGGATATATTATTGCAAAATTTTCACTTGGTCCAAAATGTACACTAGATATTGTGAAGTAGGAAAAAAAATGTTCAGATGGGAAGGGGAGCCAGAGAGGTGGGAGGGGGAAAGGAAGAAAGGGAAAAGAAAAAAAATGGAAAAAGGAGGAAAAAATGGAAACAAAGCTTTTACAAATAAGGAGGAGAAGAGGTGTTGAAGGGAGAGTAGGGGAATCGGGGGAAAAGAAGAACCCAGGTATATCCCCTTGATTCAAAGGTACAAATTCCCTATGATGAATGCGATCATTATGTGTACTTAAATAAATTTAATAATTTTTTTCTTGTTTCTACATATTTTTTCAAGGTATTACACACTATGCTTAGCTGAGTTCAGTTTTGTTGTTGAGATGGTCTAAATGAGGGATGTGGGGCTTCCAGGGGACGCCTTGCTGTTCCATGTTTCCTTATAAGCTCTGTGGAGGGCAGGCCTTCCTTGGTGCCCTCCCGCCTCACTGACAGTCTAATGTGACAGAAAGGAGCCCCGCATTCCCAGTGTGTCTGGGAGAGGGGAGTTTCCTGGCAGCGCTGATCAGGTCTGGGGTGGAGAAAGGCGAGCTACTGAAAGCTGATGTTAATAGCCTGAAGACTGATGCTGAAGAGTAGAAAATAAACTTTGCCCCTTTCTCTTTTTTTTTTTTTTTTTTTTTTTTTTTTTGCGGTACTCGGGATCGAATGCCCCTTTCTCTTATCTGAGCCCGAAAGCTGGTCTTTCCCACTGGAGGCTAAATAGCTCTGAGCGTCAGCACTTAAAGCACTTTATTTATTTTTTTTAGTTAATTGAGCCAATCTGTATCTCATCTTGGATTTAAAAAATACTCTTTAGGGTTCATGTTTTTTTCTTCCATTTTTCCTCATAGGAATCTATTTTTTTTCTGGTCAGGTCTATAAAATTTAGGTGACTTGGGATTTTCAAGAAACAGCGCACAGTGAGCTGTGGGTACAACATACTCTAGGTAGTTCAGGATAGTTTGTGGTAACCCACGTAGAGTCTCCTTTCTCTAAAAATGCCTATTCAAAAATAACATCTTCCTCCACTAATTTCATACCAATTAGCAAAATATTTTGCTTCAGTAATGAAACCAAGAGTAGAACAGATTGCAATGCCACAAACTTCAAAAAGTTTGTGAGGAGTGACAAATGAGTGACGCATAGAAGATTCTAGAATTGAGAAGGGCATCACAGCTATTTATCACAGTGATAGAAAGCGGACCAACACAACGCTGTTACTGTGGTTTGTTACCAATAACCTTGGCTTCAGCGGTGCTTACTGAGCATTCCAGAACCTTCTGTTCTGCATGTGGGTCTCCTCTGGTAACAAAAGCTCTAAATAAGAGATGAGGGCTGTTTGGAGCGCTCATAGAGGAAACACTGTGAATGGCGCCCATGTCTGCACACGGAGCCTGGCTAATGAGTGTTCCTTTATGAGAAAAGCATTCGTTTCGATGAGCTAACAATCCTAGGTTTCTTAGCCTGAGAAATATACACTGAGATGATTAATGGGACCATCAAGGGCCTCTTTGGAGACAGCTGGGGACTATCTGCCAAAGACAGACTACGTATACTGTGCACTCCCCACTCCCAAATCCAGCCCAGTGTTACTAATGGGAAATGATACAGTTTTTAAAAGGTCTATGCTTTTAAAAAACCTCGGTGCTTTCCTGAGGAGCTGATAATGAGCACATCTCTGCCTTATTAACAAGATAAATGGGGACTGACCGGGTTGCTGCGGGGCAGTGACACTTGTAGAAACCATCTGTCCTGACCTAAGAGATGTCACACCAGAGTATCAAGTAGCAGAGATCAACATTTGGCTTTTTAAATTGCACAAGTAAATCTAATGAATTCTCTGAAGACTCTCAATGTGTATTAAACACCACTATTTCAGAATAAGCAAAGGTGAAGTTATTTCAAAAAAGTAGGTGACAGTATTTCTTATTTGCCTTGCCTGCTACAAGAAACCGTGCCTTCAGTGCTCTGAAATAATGAAATACTCACCAGGTGAATGCTGGATAAAAATTTTAGGGGCCCAGCTGGGCCTAGAATAGCCAAAGAGACAGGTCCGCAGAGGATTTGGCAAGAGGACTGCACTACACTGAACTCCAAAGGGCTGGATTTCTCCAGGGTTTGATCTTCGTAAGTTTAGAATAATGGTATAATTTTCCCAGAGGGGAAACCTCTATTAAAGTTGGCTCTAAGAGCCAGAAGTCAAAAGCTGGGGACGATGCATCCTTTCAGTCGAACCCAGCAAAACACTGCCCCAAATTCTAAAAGATAAAAGAGTATTTTGCTGTTGTGAGACGCTGAGTGTAATCCAGAGGAGAAAATGCTGGTAATTGAACATTCTAAAGAGCAAGCTGGTCAGGCCCTTTTGCCCTGGAGTCCTTTTCTCTCTGTGGGCCGTAGGATAGCACTGAAACTGCTCTACAGGACTTCTAGCCTTTGAGATGGGTCCTGCCCCACCCTTCTGTGTGGATTTCTCCCCTGTCCTGGAGATGCTCTGGCTGTCTGGATTCCTGGAGGGAGCCAGGGTCTTTAGGGTTGGCAGACTGTTCCTCTGTGAGGAGTGCCTTCCTCCCCTCCTCTACTCCTCTTGGGCCCCTGGCTTCTGCTCAGTTTAGGTCTGAAGCTTTCCATGCCCTCCCTCTAGAGATGGGTGGGTGCCCACACCCTGGGGCCCCCTATTCCTGTGCTTCCTCATCACAGTGCCTCGGCGCTGCCCCAAGTCTGCTTGTCCTCATTGTGAGGCCCCCATCACCCTGCCAGCTGCCTGAGGACGGTGACAGGCCCGGCACCTTCTTTATTCTAACCCTGGGGCCCCACTCAGGGTCTGGGGTAAGGAAAATAGAAGGCAGGTGCATTAGAATATTTTTAGTTGAAACAAGGAGTACATGAATCTATGATTACTGAAGAAGACAGATTAAAAAGCAAAAGTGCACGTTAGCCCAGTTCCTCGGTGAGACTCCTCATCCCCAAAGTAGCAACTATGAACCAGTGTGTTCTATCAGCCCTCCAACTTTTTGCAGACATTTTTGTATTCATACATAGATAATTTTTATTAGTATATATTAATATATATTTTCATACCTGCACCTAACATACTTGGATCCTGGATAATTTTAAGACAAAAAGGAAGCACCATAATGGTGTACAAATGTGGTATGCACAAAAACACAATTTATGCTAAAAAGTGTGTGTGTTACATTCCAAATATAAACAACAGAAATGGACCATGGATGGTTTTAGACAGAAAAGGAATCTAATGTACCGTAGCCCCTAGAATCAACAGTAAGGCTGCCTGAGCAGGTCTGGGAAGTAGGAAGAATGGGAAGCTGGACAGCTAGCAGTGCAGCTGTGCTCCCCACGGAGCAAGTCCGGCGAGGACCCTGAGGGGTCCTGGGGGACCACACTCCTCAGCAGGCGCCACACTTCCCACCGGCACAGATGAGCAAATGCTGCCACCTTTGCCAGCAGCGTCACAGTGGAGTCCAGCCCCAGACCCGACTGGGCTTCATATTATTAACTCTTGGCCTAAAAGACCAGTCAGAATACTGGCCAGGGTCAGGCAGAAGACTGTAGCCAGCTGTGCAAGTTCTGGATCGAAGCAGGTGCCTGGACACTTGTGCTTCCCACAAGGTCTTCTTCTTCCGTGATTTTTTCCTATAATTAATCCTTCGCTTCCTCGCTCCCTCCGTCCCTTCCTTTCTTCCTCTTGTCCTCCCTCTTTCCCTCCTCTTGCTTTTTGTAATTTTTCCTTTTGCTGTTTGTGTTTCCTATCTACTTGGGATTTACTTCAGCCTATAGCATGACATAGGGATCCAGCTTTACTTCTCTGGATATTCAGCTTTTTACATCTCATTTAAAAAATAACCCCCCATCCTCAGCACACAGGGTTTTGAAGCATCACCTTTGTAGAGTTCTAAAGCCCATCTGAGCTTGGATATGTGTATTTACTGATGCTCTATTCAGTTCACTGCTCTGTCTATTCATGTTCAATTTTTTTTGTCAAAATGAGCTGTGTATGTTTTTCGAAACTTTACATTTTGAATTAATTGTGAATTTCAGTTGCAAGACTAGTACAAAGAACTCTATCGCCTAGATTCCCATTTCTTTAATCATTCTCTGCATTACATGGATTTATATAATTTTTGTTCTAAACCATTTATTTAGTAGCTATTTCCTAGGAACAAGAACACTCACTTCCATAACCACAGTACAATGATCGCAATCAGGAAATTTAACCTTGTTACAATCCTATTATTTATTTTATGGGCTTTATTTAAATTTCGTTGATTTTTCTCAGTAGTGTGCTTTACAGTAATTTTCATAATTCTTATCTAGTTCAGGCACAATTCAGGACCATTCCTTTTATTTAGTTTTCCTGTCTTTTAAAATCTAGATTCATTCTTCAGGCTTTTTAAAAATCTATGACTTTAACATTATCGAAGAAAACATGCCATCATCGCCATCGTCATTGTATTACCTTTCAGAAAGTAACTTCTGTATGTACAAAGTTTTACGAAGTCAAGGTGTTTTATCTGTGTCAGTCAGAGCGTAGGCACAAAGCAAAAGATCTCAGACCACTCAGGAGGCTTAATGGAAGGGGCAGGTTTTAGAGGTGGACAGGAGAACTGGGATGAGGACATACTCAGAGGACACCAACAGCAGACATCATTTCTATTCTTAGGTCTGAAGGGGCAGGTCAGAGGACATTGAACATTAGTTCAGTGGAAGCTGGAACTTGGAGGGAAATGTAGCTGCTGCAAGAAGCACCACCCAGAGCCGGGAGGATGGCGAATCCAGGAACCCCTTCTCTGCTCTTCCTCTTCATCTCTGCAGTGCCTCGCACCAGCTGAATTCAGCCAGGACCCAGAGGCCAGGAAATAGCAAGGTTGGGTGCCTGGGGCTCAGGCAAGGGCAGAAACAGGCAGAGGCCAGGACAGCACTGATGGGTGAGCCCTGAGAAACTGCGCCCACACTTTCCCCAGTCTGGCTCCTAGAGACAAAGATTTTCACCTATTCTTAGTCTCCCTATTATTTACTTATACATTTCTGAATATATTTATGCCGCCATCCTTCCCCTCATCCCCCATGTTGCTTCCCCCGCCCTCATCATAGTGATGTATTTTGGTGGTGGTTGTTCAACCAGTAGTCAGTATTTACACTATTGTGCTGGGGCTCGTGGCAGGGCTAAGGGGTTTGTGAGGACTGAGTCTTTTTTCATTGAATTCCTCACTTTTTTCTGGAGTAAGAAGCGCTTTGCTTTTTCATTTAGCGAGCTTTTTAATGAAATCCTCGCTAAGCTTGCCCAAACACTCCAACATCTGTGTACTATATTTGCCAATAATACTTTCCATATGCTCAAACGTAAGTGTTTCTTACACTCCTATTTAACCGGGATTGGCAGGGTCCTAGACTTGCTACCTGCTATGATCGGGAAGCTTCCCTTTGCTGTGGTGGTAGGCCGAATTCTAGAGATCTTCCTTAAGGTTCTCATCTAGAGTTGACTCGGTCAAACGCCTCTATAATTACTACCATGGAGGACTTTGCATATGTTATTGACATGACTAATCCGATGACGTTAAGATAGGGAACCTGTTCTAGGGGGTCCAATGTAATCACTTGAAAGCAAAAAAGTCAGGTGTGGCAGGAGAGTTGCTGGCTCTGAAGATGGAGGAGGGGAGCCGTCCTCCAAGGACTAGGGCAGCCTCTAGAAGTTGCAAAGGACCCCAGAGATCGTGGCACCTCCATCCTACAACTATGTGGAACTGATAATTGCCAACAATCTGATTTTGGAAGCCCAATGTGCGCCTGTGCAGCTTGCGTGTGTGCGCGTGCGTGCTCGCCTGCGTGGTGCGGGGGGGGGATCCTGTGGGGATTGTCTCTTCTTTTTGCACAATTTTGTTGTGCGCCAAAATGTGTGTAAACAAAAAGTATACATACATACATACATACATACATACATACATACAAGTGGCAGGAAGGAGGAAGGCAGGGAGGGAGGGAGGCAAAGTTTCATAGGTGAGGCTGGCTCACGCCTCCCGGCCTCCTTGCAAAAAAAAAAAAAAGAAGCACGTTCACCTTCAGAGCAGCCTGAGGAAGCGTCTGCACAAACTGAGATAATAAACTCGAGTTGTTTTAAGTTGCACTGTTATAATTTGTGATAGTTTGTTGCCTCAGCAAGAGAAAACAGCACTGCCGCTGTCACGGGCTTCGCTCTGTCCTGCTTTGGGCTCCCTGTTTTCTAGATCCTTCACTTTTCTCCTGGAACATTCGCTAGTACAGCAGCTCTCAGACATTTTTATTTTGGGATCCTTTAATACGCTACTCTCAATACTAGCTGGAGACTCCAAAGAACAATCGTTGATGTGGTCATAACCATCCACGCGGCTATATTTACCATGGTAGGAATTAAACTATTCATTCGTTCCCATCAAAATAACAATAATAAAACATAAAATATTAACATAAATAGCATTTTGTATGAAAAGCACTACTCGTCTCCTCCCCTCCTTCCCCAGGACGTCGTTCCTCTGGGTCCCGTGTCTTCCCCTTGTGCACGGGGCAAACTGCTCCCCACTGTTGCAGAATCTCTCTCTGATCAGTAACGGTGCTCAGGAGGGCTTCCCCTGCTCCTCCTAGTCGCTTTGGATTTTTGGTTTACAATTTCATTACTTCACTGTCTTTTTATTTATTTATTTATTTATTTATTTTTTTTTTAGTGGTACTGGGGATTGAACTCAGGACCTTGTGCTTGCCAGGCAGGCACTTATTCCACTGAGCTATATCCCCAGCCCTTCACTGTCTTTTTAGTGATATTTCAGTGGTAGTGTTTGCCCAGAGGTTTCCCAAGTAATTTTAATTATCAGCACAATGTTCTCTTCTCTGGTGGAGTTAAAAGAGTTTTCCATCTTTCATTTTACTCTTTCATATGTTATTTATAATCAGCTTGCTTAACCTCCATATCATTGACATTTTTATGGAGATCATATTAAATTTATAGTTTAATTTTGGGAGAATTGACAGCTTAAAACTATTGAGTCTTTCAACAACCGTGTATGCTTTTCCATGTACTCAATTTTTTTTATGTTCCTCAGTACAATTTTCTAGTTTACTTATTGTGGATTTTGCCCATGTCTTGAATTTTATTTCTTTGGCTGCTGCTGTAAATAAGATCATCCCTTCTAATATACTTTGTAACTATTTGAGCTTTCACTTGCCACTGTAGCAATAAGGTATAGAGGCCCAGAGATATTTTTGAGAATGCTGTTGATGTTCTTGGGCCTCCAGATGATTTTCTGGAGAGCTGGACCCTGCCTCCTGAAGTTTCTTAGAAATAAACACGGAATCTCTTCCCACCATGCTGCTCTGGAGCTGTCTGCCCGGGGCTTGAGTGAGGAAAGGAGGCTGCCTGGACTGGTGCATATTTTAGGGGGACCAGATATGGGTTCTGCAGGGTTGGGGAGTGTGTTGGGTTTTCTTGGGTTATACAAGAGGGATTTCCTGATGGCATCATGAGATCCCAACAGGTTGAATCTACTGCGCTGAGGGGTGGCTGAACATGACCAGACAAGAGGCAACTCCTGTGTCAAGGGATCTGCAGCACTGGTCCCAACTGGGAGAAATTTCATAGGCCAAAGGAAGAAAGCCCCAAATGTATAGCAGCTCCCTGTCAAACACCTACAGATTCTGCCTCTGTCAGTCTAAGAGAGGCCGCTCAGTCACCTCTGCCCCAGTAACCTGCTTCTAGCTCCTCTCCCGGCCTGCCAAGGCAGTGCGGTGGGTGAGAAAGCAGAACCTGCCCGGCCTGGGGGGAGGGGAGGGAGGAGGGGTGCGTGAACCAGACTTGACTCAGCACACCCCTCCCTCAAGAGCACCCTGGTGCAGACATCTCAGCCCACCGTGAGACCGGGTGCACCGAGAGGAAAGAAGTTTTACATTGGGCTGGACTGGAGTTTCTGATAGTGTGCTGAATGGGTTGTTACATTATCAAAATGAGGTTTTATTATGGTTAATTGTGATTGGGGACCTTTTCATCCTCTGAGGGCAGCTGGAAGAATTGTAAGACCTGCTTACCTTGCCAGTTGGGAGCATGGAAAGAACAAATTCTCAGAGTTAAGAAAAAGAAGTGGAAGGGAAAGAAGGTACTTGTTTCTTGCCCTCTCTTCCAGCTGATTCTGGATCCTTCTATTCTTCCTCTGAAGCTGTACTACAAATATGACTTGAAAAGCAAAAACCTCCATTACTAGCAGAATACCACAGTCACTGTTCTGTATCTTGCCTTTTACCTAATAAATCTTGAAGATGTTTTCTTGCCAGAACACATATGTTTATCTATTTTGAACTCTATATTATTTCACTGGAGGCACACAATGATTTATTTATTAAATCCTGTTTTGATAAACAACATTTTTCTCAGCCCTTGAGTTTACATGTAATATTGCATTCAATAGCCTTGTTCAGATTTTTGCTTGCATGTGGGAGTCTAGCTACAGAATGAATTTCTGGAGGGAGCATTGCTAAATTAATAAGGATGTAAGTTTTAAATTTACAGAGGAATTATACCAATATATATCTTGTCTTGGTTAGTTTGCTCACTGCTGGGACAAAAATGCCCAATACCCAAAGTTAAAGGGGGAAAAGTTCATTTAGCTTACAGTTTGTAGAGGTTTCCATCCATAATTAGTTGGCTCCCAGGCAAGGTGGCTTGGCTAAGGGACATCTCAGAGGAGAAACAGTTCACCTAGTGGAAGACAGCAAAAACAAACAAGTGAAAAAAAGGACAAACTTCCTTCTGTCCCTTACATTGTATGCAGCCTCCCCTCAGTGGGTGCAGCACTCACACCCTTAAATCCAGCACTGGACCATGAATCATTCACAAACTCGATTCAACTACTTCTGAAAAGCCCATGACTGCATGAGGGTTTGGGGGGACATCCAGACAAAGTCCATAATATATCCCTACCAACAGTTTCCTCCATAACTGTGCAAACACTGGGTTAATGTTTTGACTTTTGTCAATGTGAGAAGTTAAAAAGAAGAGAAATTTTATAATTTGTAATTCATAAATTATAAATAACACTGAGCATCCGTAAGTCACTTTTATTTCTTTTTTTTCCTATAAATTGCTAGTTTGTCTTTTAAAATTGTTAGCCCCCCACCCCCCTTTTGGCGGAACGAAGAACTAAACCCAGGGCCTTCACTACACTGAGCAATATCCCCAGAACCACCTACCCCTCTTTTAAAAATACATTTTTTTTTTCTTAGTGAGACAGGGTCTCACTATGTAGTCCAGGCTGGTCTTGAACTCATGGCAATCCTCCTGCCTCAGCCTCCCAATGTAATGTACTGGCATTATAGGAATACGCTATCATGCCTGGGTCCCCTTTTTAAAATTTGAGACAGGGTCTCTTGCTAAGTTGCTAAACCGTCTAGGCTGGGCTTAGACGTGTGATCCTCTTGCCTCAGCCTCCCTGAGTGCCTCCCAGAGTCACTGTGTAGCCCAGGTGTCCTCAAACTTGTGATACTCCTCCTGCCTCGGCATGCTGAAGTGCTGGGATTACAAGGTTGCATCAGCATGCCTGGATTTAGCTGTGCTTTTGCGGGAGAAGTCCAGTGAGCCTGTGAGACAGAGCTTGAGAAAAGGAAGCAAAGAGGGAGGATGAGAAGGAATGAGGGGGAGCTCTACCCAGTGCCAGGGTATTAGAAAGTGGCCGGGATGATCTACCGTTCAGTTTTTTGATCTGCTCCCTTCCCTTCCTCTCCTTGGCTTTCTGTCTGGATGTTGGGGTTTGCTGTGCTGCAGGGCACAGAGGCCCACTTTGGTTCCTCTCCCCCCCTCACGGTGTGCACCACTAATGCTCTGGGTCTGCGCTGGCCGGAACAATGTGGGCAAAGGATTCCCGCTGGGAAGGGCAAGGGCATCATGGCAGTTATAGTCCATTCTCTACCCTGTTGCCTGCTGCTCTGCCTGGGGAGGGAAGCCGACCTGTAGGCCCTGATCAGGGGCTCTCTGTCCTCCAGTTGCTGGCTGGGTGCAGCCAGTGGGGAGCCCTCAGCATACAGGAGGGTGGAGGAGAGGGAAGCCTTCCTGCCTTCCTGCACGACTGCCACCGGGTACTTTGCTCCTTGACCAGAGGACCCGGCCCTTGGCAGCTCCCTGTGAGCTCTACCTGCCCACATTTGGGTTCCCTCTCTGCACTGTCAGCCCTTCAGGCCTAGGGGCTGTGAGGAGACCGACCTCGGGACAGCGTACTGTCCCTTGTGCGTTCCCTGCTCCTCGCCCAACCTCTGTGAGTAACCTGCCCCTAAATTACCCTAAGCTGTGTGTGCCGTAGCAGTTTATTCTGGCCTCCTGACTAATATTTATGTCCTGTGCCTACCTGTGCTGGTGAGTCCTAAATAGGCAGAAAACTGACCCCCACTGCATCCATGGGGGTTTAGAGCCTTTCAGTCAACCCCGAAGGGCCCACTTAACGTGGTAACTGGGGCCAGTTGGTACGCAATAGCCTGCAGAGCAGGGTTCTGAGGGTCACTTATTTTGTTTTTATGTTGTTGGAGTTTGTTTTACATGGGTCTTGCACAGGCTAGGTAATTGTTCTGACACTGAGCAACACCCAGCTCTTTTTAATACAGCATCTCACTAGGTTGTCAAGGGTGGCCTCAAACAGGTGATCTTCTTGCCTCAGCCTCCCTGGTACCTGGGGTTATAGGCTTGTGCCACCACCACACCCAGCTTGAGGGTTATATTTTGAAAGTAATGGCCATCCGGGGCCAGGTAGAGAAAGATGATCATCTGGCAGTGAAGGGCACCTGCGCGCCCCACAGCCCCTAGTAACCAAGAGAGCTGAGAAGGCTGTGCAGGGGGAGATCTGAGCCGGCAGGGGAGGCTCTGGGCTGGAGGGAGACGATAACAGTCACTGCAGAGTGCTGTGGTCTTTCCCGGAAGTTGGGTAAAGCCAGTCTCAGTCGGGGTCCCAAGAGTGAGAGTGGGGTTGGCCGCAGTGGGCTGTAGGATCGGATGGACTAGGAGAGGGAGGAAGGTTTCAGCTGCAGGAAGACAGGCACCGCAGCCGCCAGCACCAGCTTACAAGCGGAGGGCCCAGCTGGGAGGTCTCGGAGGACACCGGCCTCCCGGAAGAGGTTAGGGTGGTGGCCAGGAGTGTAGCTTCAGGGCCTGGCTCCCGGCCCCGGGGGCGTGGGAGGTCCCGCCCGGGGGAATTTCCTCCTCTGTAGTTTCCCACAGGCCCTGCGGGTGCTTGGGGTTCCTTTACTTACACCTCTAACCTCAGTCAGCCTTCGGCCCCTGCCCAGAGCTGGCGCAGCAGCCTGTACTTTCGCATGTCTCCAGGTGACTGCTGTGCTCTTTTTGAAGTCCTAATCCAGCACCGACCCACTGTTTCTCCCTGAAGAACGGCCTCTAGCGGGGTTGAGCAGAAGGCCGGTTGGGAACAGGCAGGACTCGCAATGCAGAAAGGAGAGTTAGAACTGGATAGCGGAGACGCCGTCTGCTAGAGCTCCTTCAGTTCTCTCTTTTCCCCAGCTTCTGTCTTCAACCCCATGATGAGGCCATCTTTAAATCTTTAATCAGTTACACAGTTAAGCAACTGTATAAAATAGAACATAAACTTGGCACTTAATCATTTTCAAATGTACAGTGATGCTAATTACATTCACGAATTGTGCAACCGTCCTCACTATCCATTTCCAGAACTCTTTCATCATTCCCAACAGAAATTCTGTTCCCCTGAAGCAGTAAGCCCCACCCTCCCCGCTACCTCAGGCGCTGGCAGCAAGGGTCAACACTGTGGAAGATCCAGTTCCTCCTCTCCTGAGGGTCAGCGTTCTTCAGGCGCAGCCAGGTTCTCTTCTCAGCCCCAGTGTTGATGGAAACAGCTTCTTCTTCGTTTCTTAACAAAACAAAACAAAACAAAACAAAACAAAACACCCTCCTCAAAACCCAAACTAAAACAAAACAGACAGACCTTAGCCCACAAACCAGTGTCTATAAATTTCCGAATCACTATGTGACAAATCTGCGTCTTAAGTGGAAGAAATGGCACACAATTTAATTATTTGTGCATTAATTACCCAAAGTCATTGTTGTAAATTAGAGCAGTCTAACATTACACTAAATAGCCTGAAGTTGTGCTTATGAATGGATCTTCTGTCTGCTTATTTTAAATTTTGATCTCCTTTTCTATTATTTTGTTTCTCATTTGCTTTGGACCAGTAAACCAGGTAGTCAAGGTTGTTCCTACAGGCATAAAATAAGATCAATAAATCCTGAGTGAAGGATTGGAGATTAATCCTATAAATGGAGTGCATTAACCTGCACACCATTATCCTGGTTGTACTAATTTACAGTCCCACCAACAGTGTATAAGATTTCTTTTTCCCCTGCATATTCATCAGCATTTGTTATTTTTTGTTTTCTTGATAGTTGTTGTTCTGACTGGGGTGACATGGAGCCTCGGTATAGTTTTGATTTACAATTTCCTGAAGACTAATGATCTTGAACATTTTTTCATGTAATTACTGGCCATTTGTACTTTTTTGAGACATGTCCATTCAGCTCATTTGACCATTTATAGGGTGCATTACCTGGTCTTTTGGTGGTAAACTTTTTGAGTTCTTTATATATTCCAGATATTAATCCTTTGTCAGATGAATAACCCAGCCTCAGGTATTTGTTACTGGGCCAATATAACATATAAAACAGAAACACCAACGAGAAGGGTCTCTGAGGACAAATCCACTAGAGACACTAGACATTTTTCTCGGTTTTTCTGGTCTTGACTTTGGCCTTCATTAAACAGAAATAACAGATGGAAAAAACAAAAACAATATGGAAACAACCAATGCCATCTAGATGAACATGAATAAATAATACACGTGAAGTTACTTTGAAAAGTAAGAAGTGTTATGCAAAATGTGGCTATCAAATCTTTGCTTTCCTCTTGGCCAGTAAGTGTCACTTATATTATATATCCCTTCCTGTTTTTTATTTTCTCTTTCATCTGTTTTGGAGACCGAGTAAAATATAGCTGAGCAAAACACACCTTGGATTGAATAAACTTCCTTTATATGACTTCCTTGTTGCCTTCTTTTTTCTGAGTCACTCACAAACAGTTGAATTTCTAGCTGGCTTGAAGAGGCTACTTTGAAATAGCTTGATAGAATACATATCAAGGCTCTGAAAATTCACACAGCTTTGTGCATACTATTGGATGTTTCTTTAAAATAACCTCTGAGGGAGGGTTATGAATCTGATGACAATAGCAGGTGCAGTAAACACCAGAGAACTTGCAGTGCTGAGGGTGTTTTAAATGTGACGCAGTACTCCAGATGAAAAAATTTGGGAGGAAAATCTTACAAGGATTGTTATTCTGGGTATCACCAGACATTCTCTTTGAAAAGAAAAAAGAAAAAAAATTCCTTTTTCATATTTTATAATATGGTGTGAAAATCATTTTTGGTGAGCAAATACGGAAGGTGAAAACATAAAGAGAATGTTCTGTGACTCATTTTTTTTTTTTGTTGTACCTAGAGGAGTAGAATGACAATTACAAATGAAAGCCCCTCTAAGTTTATTTCCTGCAGGATTTTAGTAAAAGGTGAAAGATTTATATGATCTGAAGAGAGACCAGAATATCTTGTGGTATTTTAAATGAGGAAATGTATTTCTGGGAACATTTATATGGAAGTAATAAAGTGGTATTCAACTTTGGATGACAAGGTCCCTAGTTGATGGAAATATTTTAAAAACAAATTGGATTTGAAAGGTTCGTTTAGGTATTATCTATTCTGTATTGTCATTTGCCATAGTTTTGATCTTAGATGTCCTCTATAGGCCTCTGTGTTGAAGGATTAGTCCTCAGCTTGGGGCTACTAGAAGGTGGGAGAAACTTTGTGAGGGCCTGGTGGGAGGTCTTGTCATTGAAGGCATACCCTTGATGGGACACTGGACCCCAGTAATCCTTCTCTCCTTTTTTGGTTGTTGGCCACCATGATATGAGCAGCCTCAGAGGAATCAGGGTCAAAAGAAACAGGACTAAGTACTGACCATGTACTGAATCCTCTAAAACTGTGAGTCACAATAAAACTTTTTATAAGCTATTAGCTCAGAAATTTGTTATTATAATGGAAAACTGACCAACACAACATTCATGAGGACAGAAATGTGGATAAGAGGGATCAAGGTTCTCAGTTAGGGCCCTCGAGGTGCATCATGTCCATTGTTGGGTCTTTGATTTGTGTGTCAGAAATGTAAAGGTAGTCTCATAAAAATCAAATTCACAGGAGACTTATGCATTTGGATACTCCATACAGGAAGGGACACCTGGGAGATGACCCCTGCCTGGGATGGTGAGCAAGAAGGATGAACATGAGGCACAGCTTGTTCTCCACTGCCATGGTTCTTAGTTCATACTCCTCAAGCCATACGTCTATGACTTCTTTCAGCTGGAGATCTGTGGCTGGGCCACCTGAAAGATTTGTCTTTTCTACCTTATCCCAAACTTCTGTAGTTATTATTGTTTTAGTTTCCAGTCAGAATCTACCCTCTGAACCCCATGACAAATATTCTAGATAAACATGCTATCAAGGGGAAAATGTTTCCAGATACACAAGATATGAACATGAATAATATTAATGGAAAACATCTATTTCTGCTAGAAAAATATAAAGAAGGCATGTAAGATCACTTTGTAAAGTTAGAATATCTATGTAAAATATAGCCACCAAGCCTTTTTTTTTCTCTTGGGCAAACCAACAATGTTATTCAATTTATCCATCTCTTCTGTTTTTTTTTTGTTTTCTTTCTTCTTCTCCATCCATCTGTTGTGGTTTATATTTAGATGCCCTCCCCTCAAGCCTCGTGTGCTCATAGATGGGTCTGTAAACCATGGGAGCATGATAATCCTCAGTGGATTAGTTCCCTCATTTATAGCTGACTTTCTGTTAGGATGTAGGTGCTGGTGGGAAAAGGTGGGTCACTGGCTATGTGACCTGGAAGGGCTTACCTATCTCTTCCTTGCTCTTTCCTTCTCTCTCTCTCTCTCTCTCTACTTCTCTCTCTCTCTCTACCTCTCTCTCTCTATCTGCCTCTGTCTCTGTGTCTGTCTCTTTCTCTTTGCTTCCTACTGTCATTCCATGAGCTGCTTCTCCTCTACCATGCTGCCCTGCCTAGAAGCCACCTGACTATGGCCAGCAACCTCTACAGACTGTGAGAAAAAATAAGCCTTTCTTCCTTCAAATTGTGAGCATTGGGTATTGTGTCTCAGCAACAAGAGGGTAACTCAGACATATCATCAGTCCATCCAACCATCCATCCAACCATCCATCCCTCCATCCATCCATTTAGAGAAGTGACCCTTATTATGTCTAGGAGTACATAATTGGTCCTATTGGTGCTAGGCTTGAATTCCAGCTGTGTGCATACTCTCTTCTGAGCTTGAGGCTAGGACCCCTGCTAAGTCATCCAGCTTCACTCATGGCAAGGGCCCATCCACCTTTCCTCTCTGGCAACCAAGATGCCAATAAGGCATGGGAGCTTCCTAATTATTCAAAAGAATCCATCAATTCCTGGATGGGCTTTGGGAAAATTTACCAGTGTTTTTTCTTTTCTTGTCTGCTTTTAAACTAACATTCTCAAAAAAGAAAAAAGTAGGGAGGTAGGTCTGCAGTTGCATAATTTTAATGGCTGAGGTGGCAGAAAGCATTATATCCTGGTGTGCCTGATACCATTTAGGCTGACATGGTCAAGGGCAACATCCACAGCATAGCACTGGAAGCCATACTATCAAGAGGGGCCAGTAACATTTATTCTATATTGGACTTTGTTCTCATGTAGGTTAGTGAAGTAGTTTGGAGATGAGAGTTGTTCACTACTAAGTGTTCTTTTATCTTTCAGAGAATACCTTGAGAGCCCCTGAACCAAGACCACTGAGAGAGTCATGCTGGATCTAGAAGCTCAGTTCAAGCCAGTCATGTGGCTCATAAATTTACTTTCTTGAGTTCACATTTTATTGTGTGTATGTATGTATGTGCACATAAAATATATACGTATATACATGTACTATATATATTTGGGTGAGAAGGTCATATGGGTAAATGCAGGTATATGTTATCATCTTATCTAAAAGCCAGGGATATCTCATCTTAATTTTTAAATTCATTAATTCAGACTATTGTCTATAAGTACATAGCACTGTGCTAAAAATGAAGCTGAGGCATGGGGCACAAGAAAGTTAAAACAGGTGTGCACATTTTCTTAATGGTGCAGAATCTTTGGGCAAGACAGCCATGTAATCCTTCAGATTTTCTAATTAAAAATTATAAGAAAAATTATGACAAAAATTAAGTGTCAAAAGAAAAGTATAAACCAAAGGTTATGGATACTCTGATGAGAAAAGGGCAAATTGTGTCTATGAGGATTAGGAATTATATTCTTCAGGAGGTAACATTGGAGGTGCCCTGGAGGAATTAATAGAATTTCACTTCAGTAGTTACAAATACATTAGTCTTGCCTGTAACACTCTTGACTACTTATCTTTTTTATTTCCCAGTTACCAAATAGCCTCACATGCTTTGTTTTATTTAACTGGAACAATGGCTGCAAAGTTAAGTCAGAGGATATTATGTCTACTTTTTCAGGTAAAACTGAGGCTTAGAGGGCTTTTGTGACTGGCCTAAGTTGACCATCTGTTGATGGGGGACACAACAAAGGGGTACAGATATGGATGTGAAACTGGTCTATCTCCAGGTGCTGTGAGATCCCTTTCCACACCAAGCCCAACCCAGCACAACCCAACCCCAAACCAAAACACCCTGCCAGCTAAGCGTTACTGTATCAACCTATATGATAAATTGTGTTCTCCTTTTCCTATCTGAGGACTTTTATTGAACACGGTGGCATGGCAAAGGACTGGAATAAGTTTTATATAAAAGCTGCATGTACTTCTTTCTTATTGAGAAAACACAGAAACATCCAGAGTCACAGGGAACAGGGGCCCAGTGTGCAGAAGTCAGTTTCTCCCAGAGCTGAGATATAAAGGTCAAATGATCCTCTGTTGCTTCAAAACGCACAGGGTGGATTGCTGCCAAGGGTCATGCACAGAAGTGGACCCAACCTTGAGAACCTCCAATCTCTTCCTGAGAACACACAGTTTCCAAAGAAACTCAGTTGGAAAATGGGAGAGATTCTAATGCCCTGACATTTCAGTCTTTTGAATAGTTTGTAAGGAAAAAAAACGAAGGATGAGGATATTCTGTTACTATGACAACTCGAAGAGGCCCAGCCAATGGTACTGTGGAGCTGACAGAGCTCGGCATCCTGCTTCTACACGAGGAAAAACAGGGCTGCTGAGCGCTGGGGATCGGGCAAAAATAAACATTCTTTCATGCCTTTACAATTCTGCCACACCGCTTGGCTTAAAGAAAACAATCCGTTGAATGAGATGCACGGGCAGGGGCTATGACTGCCTCACAGACTCTGTTTTATTTAACGGGAACGTGGCCTATTGTGTGAGGGTCTATGAACGTGTTCCCATGCGCTTTCCTTCCCTGGGAGGCCCCCTCTTCACCCTCTCCGCCAGTCTATTTTCTATTCATCCTTTGCCGCGCAGCTTGAAACCCACTTCCTCAGGGAGAGACCCCGCACGGCCAGCCTCCCGCAAACTGCAGCTTTGAAAGGCTCCACCGCTCATCCTGTTCTACTTTGTAACTTTTCCCCCAAGCACACATAGGCATCTCCTTCAAATGGAAAAAGGACAGTAGGCTTTGCTTCCTTGGGCCTTTAGAGTCCACATAGAAAAAAATTTCTCTTGCCCTGCTTTTTAAAAAAATAAAAATAACTACCAGTTACTAAGTGCCTATTGTGTATGGCAGCACTGCTTTTTGAGGGGTGGCTAAGGATGGGGGCAGGGGGAGGGATCAGTATCTCTTGGAAACTTGTTCAAAATGCAGATTTGGGGGCCATCCCAGCCTTGGTTAATAGAATCTCTGTGGGATGGGATCTAGGGATCTTTTAAAACAAGTTCCCAGAATCTTATTTACTGTCCTAGACATGTAGGTGTGCTTCATGCTGTTTTCTTATTTAAATTTTCACAACTGTTCTTACTCTACAAACTATTATTATTCCATGTACTGATAGGGAAACCAAGGTGCAGAGCATGTGAATAAATTGCTCAAGTTTGTTTGTGGAGCATTGTACTCAGAGATTCTGGCAACAGTCTTTCCTGCTTTCTCCACGTGAGTGTCACTTCTCCTATCAAGAGGAGAGGTTCATTTCCCTCCTTTAACTAGAGGTTAAGAAGTCTGTGACTTGCTTTGATAGCAGAATGCAAAAAAAATGAGATGGTGCAACTTCTGATGATGGCATTAAGGGGCTGCACAAATTCTGTTTCCTCTTGGTGTCTTGAATCTCTACATGGAGAATTCCTGCCGGAAATAGACCACTCCATACTAAGAACCCTGGAGAATGAGCAACTGGGCCATGTGCAGAGAGAAGCCACATGGAAGAGAACCAAGGTGTGCCAGAGGACAGGAGGCACCACGGTCAAGTTCTAAGATAAGGCAACTTTGGGCCTTCATGATGGTCTAGTCAACAGCTGATTGCAACCCCATGAGTCTTGTTAACACCACACAGAGTGGAGACATGCTCACTGAGCCTCAGTAGAATATCCAGCTCAATTCAGCACAGTAAAGTGTTTTTTTTTCAAGCCACTTAATGTTGAAATGGCTTGCTGTACAGCAGTAGAGAACTGAACTGTCTTATATTTGTCTGTAATGGATTCTAGAGTCCATCCCAGGCAGCTTAGCTTTGAGGTTTCTACCTCAACAATTGTACTTTGCTTAATTTTATTGATGAAAAAGACTTACTTGGAAAGAAAGCTACAGATCAATATCCCTCTGACTGTGGCCACAAAAATTCATACCAATTAGCAAATCAAATCCAACAACATAAATAAGGACATAATATAACATGACCAAGCAGACTTTAATTCCAGGAAGGCAAGTTTGGTTTAACATTAAAAAAAAAATTCAATCCTACAATCACATTAACAGAATAAGAAAGAAAAATCAAATGCTCATTTGAATAGTTACAGAAAAGCATCCGTGAATGATGAAATTTGTCACTCATTTGTGATAAAAAACCACAGAAAAATTAGAGATAGAGGGAAACTTCTTCAACCTCTTGAAAGGCATCTCCAATGAAATCTTTGAACTCTTTGCTCATTGATCCAGTGTGCCACTACTTAATGTCTACTGGATGCATTCTATGTGCAAAACTATAATCTGAATTCCATGCAACTCTCACCTCATTTGATCCTTGTAATGACCATGTGAAATATATACCATGTTTATTCCACTTAGAAGATGAGAACAGGCACAAAGATTTCTACCAACTTACTTAAAATTGCACAGCTAGGTACAGGAAGAGTGAAGGCAGTAGGATTCCAAGGTAGATGTACTTAACCACTGCATTAGGATCCATCTTCTCATGGGAGGTTTGATTTTACGGCTTAAATGAAAGGGCAAGAATCTAGGCAGAGGTTGAACTCTGGCTGTGTATGAGAAAAACTAGAGTTTTTGAAAGCCACAAATGTCTGCAGAGCCATGTCGTATGGTTATTGGTTAATCACACACAGCTGTACCTGATGGACATACCTTTAAGGTCCTCAGCTCCAAGATCTTAATTCCGTAGCATGACTGTTGGGTCTGTGGATCTGCATTTTTCAAAAGCTTTACCATTCTTAAAGCAAGTGTTCTCTGTGCTTCATTCTGAACTGGGAACTTTGGTCTTCAGAAGCTTTATGTCTAATGAGACCTTTGACAGATGTATGACTGTTGTCAGTGCCTGTTGACCCTCAATTTCTCTTGCTTGATCTTATGAACACATTCATTGCATACTCAATGTCCAATCTCTATTTCTTTCTAAGAAAATGTTGGTTTTCTCCTGAATGACCAATATGCTCAGTGAACAGATTGTACTTTTCAGTTTTTCTTGTATCTGAGAATGGCCATATGATGTAGTCCTGGCCAGTGAAGTGTAAATAGAAGCTGGGTGTGTGGCTATTTTAGTAAGTTGTCTTCTCTGACACAGGCAGAACTCTTTTTATCCTTGCCACATCTTTCTTTTTCCTTTCTTCCTGAAATGGAGAGTGACTTGAGATTAGCAAGCACAGGGAAGAGAAGTGAAAAGAGAGAAGAAACCTGGGACATTGATGCCACCATGATATTAATGCAGCAGTCTTGGAGTTCCAGCCTCTGGATTTCTCACAGGAAAAGAATCCTGAGAATTCCTGTTTGTGTTACTGTTGCAGTGGCCAAACATAACCTTTAATTGATATGCTTTCCTTACAGTTACACATTGTTTGAGTATGTGTCTGTGTTAGATGCCAGGGATCTAATGGTACATTAGCCAGTCTTTCTTTAGGAAGCTCAATCTTGTTCAGGAGGCAGAAATACAGAAACTAGTAGTTATATAATGTGATGAAAACTACCACAGTGGTAAGGACCGGTAGTTGGGGAGATGAACACTAAATGTGCTGAGACCATTGAGTAAAAGATACTTGCATTTGGTCTTAAAGAATGAATAGAATTTGCTAGGTGGGTTCAGGATGGTGTGGGTAAAAGGACATTCCAGAGAGCCAGAACAGCTTGTGTGAATACATGAAGTATTAAAACAACACAACACACTCAGTGAGCTCATGTGGTTGAACTGTACACTGAAGGTAAGGGCAGTGGGCAATTAGACATGGACCAGCTTGTACAGGGATGCAAATGGCATATATTAAAAAATACATCCCTTGCCAGACACCTGATGTTGGGAGTTAGCAAATTCTTTATTGCAGGGAAGCAATTTGATACAATCTGTTTCTACAATCCACTTGGGTATCAGTGTGGTAGATGAACTAGAAATGATACAGGTGAGACAGGGGACAAAGTTGTTTCAGGAACCAGCAACAGGTACTGAGAATCTCTGCCAAGGGGTGGCAGCAGGGCTAGGAGGAAAGGATGGAGAGGGGGTAGCGGGTTTTGGCTGGCTATTTAAATTCCACAGAAGAACTTTTGTAACCCTTTAATGGAGTGTTTGCCTATTGCAATTATGTACTCCACAATAGCAGTTCCACAATTTTTATTTATAATATTCTGGTTTTTGTTTATTTTATCTTCTTGTAGGTTTGTGGTATAGCAATAGTTTCTCTCCCTAAAATATGGTGGTTGGGTGCCTTTTTCTCATTTTCTACCTAAATCCTACAGAAGACTCCTTCAGTTCTCTTGATCTTCATGTTTTCCAACAAATGAGTCTCAAGACTGATTTGCATTA
The DNA here is from genome assembly GCA_004027595.1 of Dinomys branickii. Taxonomy (NCBI): domain Eukaryota; kingdom Metazoa; phylum Chordata; class Mammalia; order Rodentia; family Dinomyidae; genus Dinomys; species Dinomys branickii. The sequence goes on along the minus strand of PVLD010002365.1, from coordinate 1,461 downwards.
GGGAATCACAGGCAAGGCACATGTCAGGTTCTTCTCTGGAGGCAGATTATGTTCAGTACTGACAGCAGCTGTCAAGACAGGCAGGAAAAATATTCTTAGCTGTACTATGTTTCTCTAAGAAGACATCTATTATCTTAAATCATGCTCTCTATTGTGTATAGCTGATGATGACTTGGAATGTTCAGTTTAGACAGAACTCAAAAATAACTCCTCAGCTCAGATTATAGAGACTCCTTAGAAAACACTAGACATTTCCTTATGTCTCTTTGGAGGGAGAAGGAAGAATTCATATCAAAAAAAATCCAGCCATTCATTTTATATTACCAACACTTAGGTTAAAATTGTTCCAAATGGTTGACATTACTTGCTGCCCTAAATTCTCAGGTGAAATGCTCCCTGTGGCTTTCTTCTGCAGATATTTATAGGTGGGCAAAGATGTGAAGAGTTTGAACTGGGACTCACTGAGTCTGACCTTACTGCCTATACTGCTACAACAAATTACAATAAACCTAATGGTTTAAAATAACACCAATTTGTTGTCTTACAGTTCTTGAGATCAGAAATCCTAAATGGGTTTTATGGGGCTAAAATCAAAGTGTTTCTGTAGAACTATGTTCCTTATGATGCTCTTGGGGAAAATTTAATCCTGGTCTTTTCTTGCTTTAAGACACTGCTCACATTCCTTGGCTTGGAGGTGCATCACTCTGATTTCTGCTTTTATTATACCATCTGTATCTAATTTGGCCCACCTCAGTCCACTGGGGGCAACCACGTGGACTCAACCCAGCCCGGAGCTGGGCGGTCTGCTTGGGGTGACCCGTGGATTCAACCCGGCCACCAGCAGCACGGCAACAGGGCAGAGCCAGGCGGTCTGCTGGGGGCTCCCTGTGGACTCGACCTGGCCTCCGGCAGCGCAGAGATGGGGCAGAGCCTGGAGATCCACTCGGGCGACACCATGGACTCGACCAGGCCCCGGCAGAGCCCAGCCTGGGCAGATCCCAGAGGTTTGTTTGGGAGACCCTGAGGACTTGACTGGACCTCCAGATGCCATGTATCGGGGCGAAGCCTAGTGGTTCGTTGGGTAACCTCGCTGACTTGACTGGACCCCCGATGGCCTTGAGGGCTTGTCAGTGGGGGCTTGAGCATACTGAACCCGGTTCCCTGCCTATCTACTATCTTTGACCATGGGTGCTTTTCCACCTCCTGCCATAGCAATCTGTACACACCCATATATGTTATAGCATAATTTGTTTTTTTTTTTTAATTTTATTTTAAAGACAAAAGAATGGAGATATATGAACCAAAAAAGCCATAAACAATACAGAAAATACAAAGTTATACAGAATATAGTAGGGAATTAGAACTGGATGTTGTATTACATAGTTATCTTCACATTAGTTAACACAAAAACATTAAAGGAAATACCAAATTATAGAGAAGATAGTAGGGAATTTGCACTGG
>PVLD010002364.1:157882-168382 GCA_004027595.1 Dinomys branickii | reverse complement strand
CAGCAGCCACAGCAAGACCTTGCTGATAAACAATTCTAATGTCAGAACAAAGGCGTATTCTGAATTGCTGGTTGTTCTAAAGCCTTATTTTGAATATTTTCTTGTAAAATAGTTTTGCCTTTTTCAACTACATTAGCAATTATAACATCAAAATTCCTATGATACAAAATTTCATCAATTAAATTCCAATATGAAAAAGGAGCCATCAGAACCCTTTTTGGCCCAAAAGTTGTATAATAAACCTTAAGTGCATCACCAACTATTTTTCATCTCTTTGAACTGATTGTTCCCTCAATAGGAAACCAAGGACAAACTTCATTAATATAATCAAAAAATTCAAATAACTGTTTATATTTAACCTTTACTCCTCGCACTTTGAGAGCTTTCTCTAGCTCTTTACTGATTGCTTGTCCCATAGTTGCTGTTCTTACCTCTTATTGTCCGACCGCAGCAGGTTCCTGCGCCGAACTTATTCTCTACTCCAGTCCCGTCGGAGACGTGTACACGATTTTCACGAACAGCCATCCTCACTTGATCCCCCGTGCTCGAGCCCCACGTTGGGCGCCACTTGTCCCGGCCCGCGGGTAGTCAACGAAGGCTCCTAAAGAGAGGGGGAGTGGGACTAAGGGAGACAAGAGAGACACGAGAAATGGAGGCAAGACAGGATTCTGATCAAGCCTCGTTTATTGAGCAGAAGTCTCGGGTCTATATACAGTGCAGGAGTGGGGATTGACGTCAATAAGTAACCAGGCAACGGAGGGAGGTCCAAACATCATGCGACATTACATCATTATAGGAAGTTGACCATATATGGAAGATGTTACATAACTACAGGAAGTTGACCATATATGGAAACTGAAACTAAAATCTCAAGATGGCTGGTAGTTTACAAAATGGATGCAGACTGCAGGTCTCTCAGCAGTACAAGATGGATGCAGACCGCAGGTCTCTCAGCGGTCTCCCACAGGATAGCATGAATGACCAAGAGCTGGACAGTACAGATGGTGCCAAGGTTTTTAGTAAGCAACCAGGAAGAATCCAAAGAGTAGCCCTAGGATCAGGTGTGTCAACAAGAGATGTTCAAGAACTTTTGACGCAATATACCAAGTTTGCGCAGATGGTGAAAAAGATGGGAGGCATCAAAGGACTTTTCAAAGGTGGTGACATGTCTAAGAATGTGAGCCAGTCACAGATGGCAAAATTGAATCAACAGATGGCCAAAATGATGGATCCAAGAGTTCTTCATCACATGGGTGGTATGGCAGGACTTCAGTCAATGATGAAGCAGTTTCAACAGGGTGCTGCTGGCAACATGAAAGGCATGATGGGATTCAACAACATGTAAAGACGATGCCTTAACATAAACTGTCTTGATTACATTGTTTGCTGAGACCTCAGAGAGTTTTCTTCCTTTATGCAAATGGAGAAGGAAAGAGTATTTTTCTTGCCTGTCTTTCCCTGTTTTTCCTCTTTTCTTTTCTTTTTCCTTTCTTCTTTTGATAAAAGGAAGGAAAATAATGGTTTTTGTGGAAATCATTCTACTTTTGGTTTAAATTTTTCTCTTTTCATCATTGAAACACTTCATGAGGTAAACAATTCTTGGTGTAAAATTTTAGTACTTGAAGGTATTTTTAATTGTCTTGAAGGCCAAACATTAGATTTGTAAATGGTCTTGGTCAGTAAGTTACATAATATCTCTTTCTCTCTCTCTCTGTTTTTTTTTGGGGGGGGGTACTGAGACTCAAACTCAGGAACTTACACTTGCCAGGCAGGTGCTGTGTCACTGAGCTAAGTCCCAGGCCCATGTGATGTCTCAATAAAAGTGCTGTAAAATAAAACTCACAGTGGTTATAAATTAAAAAAAAAAAGAACCATGCATTATGCTAAGTTATGGAAATATGAACACTAAGAAGATATGGTTCCCCTTTGTGTATTTAGTATCTTTTTAGAAATGAGAAATCTTTGCATATACTGTAAATACAGTGCATTGTGGGAGTGTTGTTGAGGGGTGCTGAGTCCCCGTTACTAAAGTACAAGTCCTTTCTTGCTCTTCGTATGGATACTCAGACTAAGTTACATGTCTCCCTGAAGGAAACTGCTTCCTGCCTGTGTAGGGGTGACCACTTTGTGACTATCCTTGTGGTTCCTTCCCCTCGGCTGTTCGCTCATGCACACCCAGGTAGCAAGTGGCAGATTCCGCCTCACAAGGCTCAAGTGCCACCCACTGTGCTACCCAGGCTGAAGTAAGCACTCAGTTCCTGAGCTTTTTGATCTTACAACCCCTTCAAACATTCAAAAATTACAGAAAACCTCCAAGGAGCTTTGGTTAATGTTTTCATTTATAGCTCATATGTACCATATGGTGAAACTGAGAAACTATTGAACTCACTAAAAGAAATAGGCCAATTATATGTTAAGATAAATAATGTCTTTGTGGAAAATAATTGCATTTTTGAAAAAAGTTTTGTGAGGTGTCATTTCCCATCTGCAGACCTTTCTGGTGTGTGGCTTCGTAGAAGACAGCAGAACTCCTGGCTGCACACAGCACACTGCTGCCCGACACGGAAGTGGGAGGGAAGGAAGGCTCCACCAGGAATCTGCCCGACATGGGCAGAATGAGGGTGAACTGTAGGTTCTGTTTCCTCACCAGGCTTTGAGTGAAAGTGTACCACATACCCATAGACAGGAAACTTAACGCTTGGATATGCAGAGTTTGGAAGTGGTGACAGCTTGGAGTCCCTTCAGCACGCTTGTCCTATATGTCTGAGTGCCAGCATCAGGAGGATCAGAGATGAGGACAGTGTGATTCAGATGGAAGCACACTTGTTGAAATGGGTTGTGGAGATAGAAATTAGCAAATCAAAGCTTGAGGCTAGGCATGGTGGCACATGCCTGTAGTCCCAGCACTTGGAGGCTGAGCCAGGAGGATCATCTTGGTGAGTTCTAGGCCAGCCTGGGCTACAAAGCGAAACCCTGTCTCAGAAAAAAAAAAAAAAAAGAAGAAGAAAAAGAAATTGAAGATCCACTGGTATCTTAAAGAGAAAATATATGTTTCTGGTACCAGAAAGTATTGCTGTTCTTTTTAATTACAAAATAAAACAGTGTTGGGAGACCCTTAATAAGTAAGGAGGCACCATGGACCAGAGGTGTAGAGAGAGGCAGTGGCCCTGGGAGCCCAGTCCCCAAGCGATAGAGGTTGGGGGCTGGGAGGACCATGTGAGCACGGTGTGTCATACGTGGCCTATACCAAGGCCACACATGTTTAACATGTCACTAGTAGGTTGCCTGCCTGTTTAGTCTTCCCAGAACACACAGACAAGAATGGAGAAACAAACGTCCAGTCCGCATGTGAAACTTCCGCTAAGGGTGTCGCGCTTGGCTTCTGATCATCTCTCTCTGCTTTTTTCCAGACCACCCAGACCTTTCAAGTTACCAAAAAGGTAAGGCTCTTTGGCCCCTTTACCAGAGTGACCTCACCTGTGTGTGTGTTTGCCCTCCTAGTATCTCACCCAGAGCTAGCTGTTCTTTCTACTTTCCTCATTCATATTTTTATGAAGGAAAAAAATTCCTGAGATAATGCTGGAGGAATCTCCCCTCTGCAGAAGTGGTTGTGAACTGTAAGATGGATGTTTCTCCTTGAGGCTCTGTTCTTGTCCAATCACCTGTATTTGTCCAAATGTTTGCATCCCTCTTTATACTAACAGAGGCACTATTCTGCCAAGTAGCCCTGGTACATGCCAATTTGTTCAGAAAGCCTCCTCTGTCTTTCTGACTGTTGTGTACCCATGGAGAGGGAGGTATGAAAATGTTTGAAGTCCATCTTTTTGACATTAAATGGGTAAAAGTTTCTAAAAAAAACCCAAAACATTGTCTCATCAGATGTGGTTATACCACTCTTTGGGGGTTGGAGGTGCAATGGTCATTACACTTTAGAAAGTCTAAGTGATCTTTGAAACTCAGTTGCCAAAGAAGTTCTCATTTTAGTAACTCCAAAGCCTGCCTTAAGAGAGTTATCTTTTAAAGCAAAACTGGTACATAATTTTCTTCTTCCATTTAAACACTTCTACCATTAAAAATAATACTTCTCTTTTAATTGTGGCAAAATACATTCCATTAGTAAATGCTTTTTCTTTTTAAAATAATATTTATTTTTTAACTGTGGTAAAACACGATCTGTAAATTGCATCTTAAGCATTTCTGAGTGTGTGGGCCTGTGGCACCCCATGCATTCGCGCTGTGGAGCAGTTATGGTGCCAGTCTGCCCCAAAGAGGAGCACCTCACTTTGTGACACTGAAACTGAACCCATGAAACAGTAACTGCCGATTCCACTCCCCATGGCCCTGGCGACCACATTCTACCTGCATTTGACTACTCTTGCCTCCTATGCAGGAATTACAGTTTCGTCCTTTTTTACCTAGTTTATTTCACTTAGTTTAGTGTCTTTAAGGTTTTCCATGTTAGAATTTCCTTCTCCCACTGTACAGTATGTACATTTTATTTATGCAAATTTTCCTCCTATTTTTGTCAAAAATGGAAAAAGATAAAGGGAAGATACAAGTAACTATGTGATATTAAGCAAAGGAATCTCAGTTCTCTAGACATAAGAAGGGCTTTTCTCCATAAACTAAATTTTTACATTTTGAAAAGATTTTAATTGTTTTTCCTCTTGTTTTTATATACATATTTTAAAAAATTTCTAATTTCTTCTTTTTGGTATATTTACATATAAACACAAGTTTTTTTCAAAAAGCCTTTCCTGATTCCCTTTTCCACCTTAGCCAGAAGTAATCTCTTATTCAGAAAACATCTTATCTTTAACCCTAAGAACACCTCAGTTTGACTGGTTGTGTAGATAGTTGTGTGACCAGTTTTCTGTGGGTTCCTTGCATGCAGGGTCTGTGTCTGCCATTTTGTATTCTCATAATGCCTTGTATCCTTGTTATTTCACCCTAACTGCTGGATAGATATATTACTTTAACAAAGAAAAGAGTTCTGAAGCCTATTTTCTGTGTGTGAAATTTCTTGAACTTCAGTCATTCTTCCCACTAAACTCATGATGCCACAGGAAATGTTGTGATAAATAGCATTCTGAGATGCCTGCCCTTCAGGGACAAGAGGAATAAGAAAGAGCGCTGAGAGAAACAGAGGAATAAAGTGAAGGTGAAAAGGTTTCAGGAAGGGAAGGATAACTAAAAGAGCTAAGTGCCGCCCCAGTAGGAAGGTGGAAGCCAAGACTGTTCACTTGCAGAGGCCGTGCAGGACAGAGGGCAAGCCACCAGGCTCGGGGTCAGGCTGTAGTTTGGGTTTTGTAAAGGGAAACAATACAGTACAGGACACTTAATTATAAGGTTATTTACAATAGTCACCCAAAGAATCCTATACAAAAAGTGCAGGAAATCTGTCCATACACTAAAGACCAAAGAATCTAGCTGAGGGCCTGGATCCCATGGCAATGTCCTGTATGAGTCCAGCTGAAGACCTAGAGCCCATGACAATGCCCCCAATGAGCCCAGCTTGAGGCCTAGAGCCCACAACAATGTCTCATGCAGGCCTGTTGCACAGATCTGTGCTGGGAAGGCCTAAAGGTCAGTAGTGAAAGCTAGAAAGTCTGTGCCAACAGGGTGAAGGATCTGTGGCAGCAGGCTGATGAATCTGCATGGGAGCCAGGAAGCAGTGCTCAAAGTAAGAACCAGAGCTCCCCCAAAAATATCACAGCCATCCTCAGCGACAGTGAGGACCTGAGCTCCTCTGATGATCAGGACAGCTGAGTTCTCATCAGGAGAGCCAGTGCAGCAAGCTTCTCCAGGAGACTGAGCTGTGCACCATCGTCCTCTCTGGAGCCAGGAAGCGATGCTCAGAGTAGGACCAGAGCTCCCCCAAAGTGAACTGAATGCATTCTCAGTAACAGTGAGGTCCCAAGCTCCTCTGAGAGAATAGTCAAGTTCATCAGCAAAGCCAGCATGACAAGGTCCTCTAGCAGAATAGCCCAAGAGAACCAGCAGCTCCCTAACAGCTTCCCAACAGCTTCTCCCAACATCATCTAACCTTCTTCCTATCCTGTTCTGCCTCTCATGCTTTCAGCAACAAACCTCAGGTGGGTCTCCCACATCCAGCACCATGCTGGTTGGGCTCAGCTGGGGGCTACAGGTTGACCACCCATTCTCAATCCACCACAGTTGGGGTGCCAGGAAAAGGGGTCTTCGCTTCAGGTTCAAGGGGTGCACTCTACAAGCTTGGCTCTGTGCAGAGGGAATAAGTGGGAGAAGTGTTTTCAGAAACACAAGAGTTTGGGGAAGTGTGAGCTGAGAAGAAAGTGCTGGGGGTGTTGTTATTGCCATAGAGACAAAACATTCATAGCAGGCCCCTTTAAGGCCATTTGACCGTGTGCTGGCCCTGTGAGACACTTGGTTTATTTGCTGGAACAGTTATTTCTGACCTGTTTTCAGCAGAAGTCCAAGAAGAAGCTGGCTGAGATTCTGAGTGTGTCTGAGGGACTTCCCAAGGGACCCCACCCAGCATAGCTGTGACAGAGGCCGGCGTGCTGGCAGCATGTCCCTGCTCAGATGCCCTGTGCCTGCAAGCACTGGCCAGCATGGTTTCCTGTCCACCTCCTGTTTTTATTAGCTTTTCATCTTGATATGATGGCTGTTGTCTGGCTTTCATGTTGATGTGAACCTCTTCTTCCTGTAGCACCGTACCTGGGCCAATGTGTAGGTGGCAGGAAGAGCAGCGTGAGGTACCCAGGAGAAGCCTGTGCGAGTGGACTCTGCATGGGGCTGGCTCCCTGCCACGCTGTGCCGCAGTCTTCAGGCCTCAGTGACACCGCCGCGCCTGAGCCTGCGAGGCTGGCACGCCGTGATGCATGTGCTCATGCGGGAGAAGGGGCTGAGTCACTGTGGAGAGAGATCACGTGGGGCGGAGCTCAGCGAACAGCAGCGCTGTGAAATCAAACCAAGTGCTCTCAAGGGGAGAGGAGCAGTTATTGAAAGAGGGCTTTAGGGCTACTGTGTGTGTGCGTGCGGATTTCTCAAGCACACACAGCAAAAAGTCATTATATGGATAAGTTAAACCAGAGTATGAGAACTAAGCAATTGGGCCCAGCGTCCTATGCTGATAACAGCTTTGTAGGGAACCTTGTAACTCTGGTTGATTTGAAAGACAATAATAGGTCTGTTTAAGGAACACATGATGAATAATGGTGTAAGCTGTGTTCATCTCATAGGGCTAATACTTTAAAGGTCTGAAATGTGAAGGACTCTGAAAATCTGATGCCATGAGCAGAAAGTGCCAGAAGTGCTACTGAGGCAGGACCTTTACTGCTTCAAAACCAGCTGCCTTATCTTAATTCACACTTGGTGGAGGAGGAGACTGTGAGGGTGTGTTCTAGAGGCCGCAGCTTGTGGCACTGGGTGTTCACACTCAAACAGCACAGGCAACCTCTGAAGGTTCATGTTTTCAATTACAGTTAGTCACTCCGTGATTCTGTTGTGTCTGGCGTAACTTCCCCTTCCTGAGGTTTTGTGTGTGTGTGTGTTACTGGGACCTGAACCCAAGGCCTTCCCACTGAGCTCCACCTGCAACTGTTTACTTTGTATCTTGAAACAAGGTCTCACTTAAGTTGCTCAATTGCTGGGCTGGGCATGAATTTGGAAATGTCCTGCCTGCCAGGATTATAGGTGTGCACCACCACAGCCAGCTTCCTTATCCAGATTTAGATCCAGAATTTGTAGTGCAGTCAGTAAAGTCCAGTCAGAGTTCTATGGGTATGATTCACAGAGAAATGGACTGCTTGTGGGCCTGAGAGTCTCTCGCTGTGAATTTGGAGGCACAGGCATGTTTTGGGGGCACTCGAACCTGGTGTTTGTGGTTCCTGGACAGCACAGCCAGGCCACAGCCTCCTCCTGGACGTGGACGTGACCGAGATGGGCTCAGGATGGCAGGGAGCCGTGGCCCTCTGGGGAGGGCAAGCTGCATCACTCGTTCGTTTCTGTGAAATCGCTGTAGAAGAACAGCTGTGAAAAATGTCTGGCGCCACAGCGCAAGTCTGTGGTCATGAATTCCTTTTAAATTTCAGTCTGAAGGATGCCGTGCTAACTAGAGCAGACCAGCATCCTGCCCTCATGGGACTCACAGTCCAGTGGCTGTGCTTAGTTGTGGACTTGTGGAAAGCGTTTGGCTCGGTTGTTTTTCTGATTTACATTATGTGAACCTGCTTACAGGCTGATTTCTTTTATGTAACTGATAGAGTACAGCATGGAGGAAAAGCATCTGGACACAAGTCATGGGAGATCTTCAAGAAGGGCAGATCCTCTGTGAACTGCTTTTCTTTCCGTTTGTGAAGTGTGGCTTTTTATCCTTCCTGGGCATAGATGTGGATATAAAACATGATTTACCGTATGCAGACATTCTGACCCTCAGTAGCCTATGATGTATGATCACTACTGCTTCATCACAAAAAACAAAGAGAAACTGATCTTGTAATTTTCTGATAGTATGTGTGCCTGTGCGTGTGCCTGTGTGTACGTTTGTGTGCACCCGTGTGTACCTGTGCGTGAACATGCATGCCTGTGTGTGTGCCTGTGTGCATGTGTTCAGAACCCTATCAGATTGCACACTGATCAACACCTGTGCCAGGACTAACCTGTGAGGACTTAACCAATTGCACTCATGGGGGCACAAATCCTGCATTGCCTCTGAGCGTCACCCTGTGCCCTCTGTTCACAGCTACGCAGCCCTGTTAGCCGACTGGCCAGTGGTGGTCCTGGGCCTGTGCACCCTGCTCATCGTGGTCTGTGCCTTGGTGGGCGTGTTGGTGCTGGAGCTGCCCGACTTCTCGGATCCGCTGCTGGTAAGGAGACCTGAGCCCATAGAGTGGATCTGTTCTCTGTAGTGGAAGCCATCGCCTTGAATGAAGTATTTTAATGCAGGTCGCAGTCTCTTGTTTAATATTCCATTTCTTTTGAAACAACCTCCAGCCTTGGGTAAGTACACAGCTCTTTTTGAAATACAAAGATATGTGTAATCTATATTCTCAACTTCTTAGAAGGTTAGGGACATGAGACAACTTTTTTTTTTTTTTGTCTTTTTGAGACAGGGTTTTACTGTGCAGTTCAGGCTGGCCTTGAGCTCATTTTGTAGTCTACACTGGCCTCACACAGCGATCCTCCTGCCTCAGTCTCCTGAGTGCTGGGATTACAGGCATGAGCCATCATGCCCAGTGAGACACTAATTTAACACTCTTTTATAAATAAAGTTTGCCTTAACTAAGAAAAAAGTCAGGGAACCTACTTTCAAAACTGAATGTTTTGCTTCTCTGTCCCCATGTTTAAGCTAAAAAGCAATATACCACACAGTGTCCATACTATATAAAATATTTTCATAAAGCCTCTAAGACTGATTGTGTTTTCCTCCCAAAAGAAGTTGAAGAAATTTCACTATTGCTAACAGTGGTCTGTTTTTAGGTAGATGCTCCCCTGGGGTGGAAGTATGAGAAAAATGGGGTCAAGTATAGTGCCTAATACCCTTTGTGAGATGCCGCGACAATGCCTATGTTTATGAGATACAAATAAGTACTCCCTAAATGCATGGGCATCAGTTAGAAGTGTCCGATACGTGTTCTTCCTCTTTCCTGAGACCTTACCTGTGCCAACCCAGTGTACAGGTGATCGTTGTGTCATCCAGCGGTGCCGCCCCAGCTGTCTCTGTGATGGGTCAGCCTGGAATGAAATGTGCTCATGGGAACCTGTGACGTTTTGCCTAGGGTTTTGAACCAAGAGGGACAACGATAGGCCAGAGACTGGTCACATGGAATAACATGGTCAAAAACACCGGATACAAAGCAACGCTGGCAAATTACCCTTTTAAATATGCAGATGAGCAAGCAAAAAGGTAATCATCGTATATTGTTATATAATCTATGTAAATATTACTTTATGAATTGTTCTTTAAATATTGCAAAAGGTTAAGTATAAAAAGATTAGGGGCAAAAAAGTTAAATGTAAAACATGCCTCAGGTCATTTGCCACCAATTTGTTTAGTGTGGGGTTTTTAAGGTTGTGCTGTAGGATGAAGAGGTGATGTTTCTTTTCTTTTTCCAAAGTGAGAAAATGAATGTGGGCTGCTTATGCCAATCCTCCTGGTTTACTGTCAGTTGCTGAGAAGGTTGCAGCTTTGAGGCTGCACTGTTACCCCATACTTCTCACCTTAAAATAGCCAGAACTGTATTGAAAGTCATGCTGTTCCATTACAGCCATCGTGATGATCGGTGGTCAGATGATCATTATGAAAGAGAAAAAAGAGAAGTGGACTGGAACTTCCACAAAGACAGTTTTTTCTGTGACATTCCAGGTGAGTAGTGTCCTGGGGGAAGGCCTGCAGCTGTCTCCCCCCCCCCCCCGCCCACTGGGCACAGCAGGGTCACAACCGGCTCCTGGCACACTCCCAAACATTGTGGCCTGCAGACTGACTTTAATTCTCTAGGTTGGTCAACCCCTATCTGA
>PVLD010002364.1:0-157782 GCA_004027595.1 Dinomys branickii | reverse complement strand
ACCCTGCCCAAACTCTCAAGTCATATTTCAAATTCTTTATCTTATTTATTTCTAGATCAAACAATAGTACATATTTTTTACTGAAACCTAAAATAATCTACTGTAGTATCAAAAAAAATTTTTAAGTTTGGTTCATTTGAAAAACACATATTAAGGGCCGTCCACATGCCTGCTTCGTCACTAAGCAGCAGGAGAGGAGAAAGGGACAAGACAAAGTCCAGAGGCCCAGAGGGTGTGTGTCTTGGCGCCCTGGCAGGCAGTACGTTCTGAGCTGCAGGGCTGTGGGGCTGGGTGAAACGGGACAGGGTGGGCAGGTGGTGCTGTGGAGCCCAGAGAACCTGGTCTCCAGGGAAGTAAGGGCCTAGGGGACACAAGTCACAGATGGCTAGATGCTGGCAGCCTGCTCTCTGAGGTGTCACAGAATCACCAAGTCAGCCAGTCACTGAGTAGCTGCTAGGGAGAGGAGCCCTTCGGCAAGGAACACAGAGGACCAAGAAGCATTGATTAGCCATGGTGGTTAGCAGGAGGAGAGGCAGGCAATCACGGCCTCTGACTGGAATGTTAAGGTGGAAGCCCTTTTGGTTTCACATTTTTGCTGTTGCTGAAGAGCTCTTCTAAATATGGTTTCTTTCTTGTTAGAATCCTGGAGGACTGCATGGATCTTTAATGTTACTGGATCTTTCCAAGTCTTGGGATCTTTGTCTTGAACCCTGTTTCACTAAGTAGTAATAGAAAGAAAGTAGACTGGGCAGGATCTTGTACAGACTTCAGAAAGCAGTCCAAGCTCCCTTTCTGTCTGACCTCTTAAAACACAGAAAAATTGAACTGTGGACAGTTGTACATTCTGGCTGCTTTATTTCTGTAAGCTATGACATATTCTTGCTTCACCAGTGGTCTGTTGGTTGCTATCTTAAAACATTAGCAAGTTGGTGAAATACAGCCTTGTTTGCATTTTAGCAGTCAACAGCACACCTTGTCTCACTATCAATTCTGTGTGAGAGATGTTTCCACCAGGCTGATTGTTTTTTGTTCTCCAAATCAGTATACCTAGGATGGCAGTTTCATGACCTTGAGTAAAACCTTTTGTAATAACTGTTCATAAATTTAGCAGTTAATTTTGTTAATACATTTTAGATAACAAAATTAGTTTTACTTGCTAAATACTAAATTTTTTAATGACTAAGACTGATACAGTACTTAGTAAGTAACCCGTGGTTCATTGTGTCACTTAATTCTCATGACTGGTTGAAATAGATGTTGCTGTCACCATTTCACAAAGGAGGGAGCAGCTCGGAGTAGTTGTAGCTGCATGTGGTCACCAGATTGACACAGGACCTCTAAATGATACAAGAGAAATAGTATAAACTCCCAACCTACTAGATGTCTGGTATGCTGCATTGAAGAATGAACCCTAAAGAACAGCAGAGGTTAAGAGTGGGTGGGAGATACTTTTTGAGGAGGAGAGATACAGCTCCTGAGAATCAGGTCCCAAGTGGGTTGCTGAGGACCCCACTCTTCAGAGAAAGCTCTATAGAGCAGAACCACGTGGGTTATAGCTCTGATCAATCGATAAGATCATAAGTATCGCCGCTTAGGTAATACTGATCCAGTGGGGAAGCAAGTCACATAGCAAGTGCACATGGAAACAACCAGCAACTTTTCAGGAAGGGGTGAGTCTGAGGGTCTTGTTCACACACCAAGGTGACTGATGTGCAAGTAGACTTTACTAGGCCAGGTGTTAGCACTTATCTTTGGCCTGGCCTCCAACAGATGTGCCTCCAGCCAGAGTTGTGCTGAATTTTTATCTTTACATTGGCTCTCTCAGGAGCCCAGCCCTGTCTGGTTGCCTAGAATCTTCCTACCTAGCTCAGCTGTCTCTAATAACTGGGCCTGGCTACAGCCACATCTGCATCCAGACACTGTGCTCTTCCCAGAGTGTCACGTGCTTCACATGCCCAAGTGTGTGAGTCTGGGTATCAGGTTAATATCCCTTTGTTTTTGCGGGCTAGTCAGGTCCACAGTCTCCTGAACGAGTGTATGGCAAAGGCTAAATGGAATGATTTCAGGGCTGCCAAGACCTTTTCTGGGTGGCTCAAACTTACTTGGTTACCAGAGGGAGGGGAGCGGGTATAGCTCAGGGGTAGAGCATTTGACTGCAGAAGGGAGGGGAGTACTCAAGAAGGGCAGAACCACTCAAGGACTTCTCCATTAAGGCATTGAGTTAATCTACCCGGGACTGAGATGCCTGGGGCTACAGTCTCCTAGTTGAGATTGGATTCAGGTGTTCTTGGCTGTGATCTTATCCTCTGAGGCTTTCTGGCTTCATCCACCACTACAGGTTTTAGTAGGGATTAGTGACTCACAGAGGTTCACTTACTATGAGTCCCCTATTTCCAGACAGGGAGCCTTGGCCTTTGACAGATTCACAAGTGAACAGGAAAAGCCAGTTGATTGGGTCCTGCTCAGGTCTGCTTTGTAGTGATCCCCATCATCTGGGTTACGGTGTTGTTTTCAGATTCTGTTGTACTGGGCGGGAGACACTCTCAGAACACAGTGATTCTGGTCTGGCCAGAATTCTCTGTGCTTGGCCAACTCTGACCTCACTACTTTCACATCGGTACCTGCACCCTTCCCACCAGCTGCCAGGAAGAGTGACCTTACCATCTGTCTTTGAGACACCTTGGTGCACTGGTGGTGAACCCATGTCACGCATGCCGCAGTGAGCTGTTTGTATCATTGAAAGGTTCACCATCACGGCCCAAGCATATTACTCTTTGATTTTATACAATATTATGGGGATGTGTTGTGAAATTAGGAGGAAGACACATAGTTAATTTCCTGCTGAAAGTTGTTCCAGATCTTTCTTCCTCATTAAAATCTGGTCAGAGGTGGACTTGTGATGTATGTACTGTGGCTCAAAGACATGCCAAGGAGACAAAAGCTTTGTGCTAAGGCAATGTATAGCGCTGAGTTTGTGAAAAGTTTCTATGGGAATTTACGAAAGGAAAGAATTCTCTGCTGCTAATGAATTGCCATGTGGTTCCCACTTGGAATTGTTTTTGAGGTCTGTGTCTTAAAAGAATGAACAATTGATAATCTCTTCTCCTTTTTGTTATCACCAGGTGAACGATATTCCAGAGTCGTGTTTACCTCAGCCGCAGGAGAGACCCTGTGGAATCTACCTGCAATTCAATCCATGTGCAGCGTAGATAACTCCAGGGTATGTAAAGCAAGCCTGAAACCTCTAGCACAGATGCAGTGGGCCCTTCCCAGCTGGCCTGGGGTCTGCCCAGGGGAGAGTCCTGGGATGCAGAGGGAAACACACTCGGGCAGACGCTGGCAGGCCGCCCTGGGCCCAAGGCACCCTGTGTGCCTGTCTTAAGTCGCGCTGTCTTCTTTCCACTCAGCTTCTCTTCCCAAGGCACTCTTTTCATTGCAGTTCCTGTGTAGGTACTAACCAGTCCCTGGGTAACAGTTAACTCTTTTTCTATTACATTACTTCTCTGTTCTGTAAGCCACACTCACTGTTCTCTACTCTTGCCCTGTGGTAGTTATGGGCATCTTGATTATGTGGTCAGCTGCCTGCTAACTGAGGTGTCAGGACTGGAAGACACAAAGCCAGCCCCAGAATCTGCCACTTCTCCATGAAGCAGTGCTGTGTGGCGTTGCTGTCCAGGCAGAGAAGGGACGTGTATGCTGTTAGCTCCAGAATGTGCTGCTGAGATCAGTGGCTGGTTCCTTAAACCTCTAGGCATCCAACCCACTGAGAGCCAGCCTGATGATAAAATGCCATCTTGTCCTGTCACCGGGCTTTCTGGGTGGTGGGGAAGGTAGCAAGGGCTCTGCAGCCCCGGCAGCGGTCTCCCTGGGCTGGCAGGGTCTGTCCAGCAGCCGAGTAGCTTGCCATGTTCCTAGTTGGTCCCAGGCCTCCTGCTTTACCCCTATTCTTCATCTGTGTGTACATTTTGAAAAGGACTTTTCCATCAAGCAGTTGTCACTTCGGGGTCACTGCCACCTTTTCTGTTAAACTCCAGACAGAACAAAGCCACTGACAATCCGTAAACAAACCAGAGTTTCTTAATCCATGGCCAGTTTTCTTTTTACCATATTATTTCTCTTCTGCAGCTAACAAACCCTTGTTTGGAGGCTGTGGATGTTTCTACAGGTGTGTGTTAGGCTTCCCATGACTCTGAAGTGGCCACTGTGCGGCCACACTTGGTGTTTGCAAGACTGGACCTGAGCATGGGGCTGCACGTGCGCTCCTTTCCGTGGGGAGCAGCTGAGCCCAGGCGGTGGCCCAGCTGCCCTTCTGCACAAAGCCTCACTGAGACCCGCGCCTTTCCCTCGGTGCTCTCTCTGAAGTGATTAGGGTCATTGAATTAATTCATAAGTGCCCTGTGTCGAGTGCTGACCAGGAGTGCTCTAAAGCCTTTAATGAGTTATTGCACTTAATCTTCATGACTGTTATGAACTAAATCCTATTATTTATTCATTTTGTGGTTGAAGAAAGTTCCCACCAATGCTAAGTCAGATACAAGATTTGAAGGCAGTCAAGGCAAACTCTGGAGTCAGGCCTGTGCCACCAAGCTTCGTGCTGCTTTAATGAAGACTGTACCCCCGCCCCACTTTGTTTTGTTTTGTTTTGTTTTGTTTTACTGGTTATGCCATTGCCCATGCTGGTCAGTATGGCCTGGAATAAGTCCCTGAGTTATTGCAGAGTCTGAATGGAGTCAAAGACTCAAAAGCCAGGGAGCACCACTGTGCTGGGGTAGCTTTGGACAGTGGGCACAACCTGTTAGTCCGTCCACACAGCCATCTGTGTGGGTGTGTCAGATGACAGTCGTCAGCACACTGCAGTAGCTGGCAAGGGATTGGATCACAGGTCAAATGGATTAGAAGCCCAGAGAGCTGAGGAGAAGCATTAACCTCTAAGCTTGTGTGGCCCATGGTCTTCTGTATTGCTGGTGGTGGGCTCTACATCCCCACTCTCCTGGCATCTAGAGAGAAAAAGCAGGATTTCCCATCAGTGGCCAAAGTCACTGGCAGGGTAGCCAGCAAGCAGGTCTTTTTAGATGCAGCCAGCTTTGCCTAGGGCCAAGACAGAAGGGGGTGTCCCTGACATCTCCGGGAATAGAGGTGGCATTGTATACAGGTGCCAAACATCATGCTCATCAGAGAACATTGTCGAATCTCAGCGATGATTACAGGTGGCCTGGCCCAGGGTAGTGAGGGAGAAAGCGGCAAGATCGGAGCGTGGCTTTCTGGTGGCTTGGCGTGATGCATCTGTACACTTTAGCCCAGTGAGCATGAGCCCTTAGAGCTTTCAATGACACAAACAACCCGCTGTGTCGTGCATGCCGTGGGTCGCCCCATTGTAGAGACTGTCTACAGGAGCAGGTGGGCTGTGCCATCTGGGAGTTTTATGTGGCTCCTAGGAGGAACGGCCAACCACACGCTCAGCCAGCAAGAACACGATCAGTACAGTCTCCAGGTCCTGACTCACAGCATGGCCGCATGCTGTGGTGCTTCCCTGCGGAGGTGGTGGTTTGGTGGGTCCTCCATGAGAATCTGAGGGCCAGATGTAAGACATCAGAATGATTGGCACAGCCAGTTCCGTCTCCACATCAGCCAGTGAACAATGGGATAATCAGGGCCCCGAGAGCCTGCCTCAGAGAGCATGGTTATAAGTTTAGCTTATTAAACTCATACATAGCTATCTTTTATTCTAGTCTCAAATTACACTGTGGACCCAGAATAAAACCCTCCTCACAATGGCAGTGTCTGCTGATAACTCGATTGCCACTTCAGCTTTTCTGAGTCTCCTAGCCCAGGCCCCTGTCAGGGCTTGTGTTTCCTGGCAGTTGGAGCAGACAGCATCCAAGGCCCTGCGCTGGTCTTGCACTGGAGTACTTGGTGGTTCTCAAGCCAGGCAGGACACAGCCGGTGACCGCAGAAGAGGCACATGGTGGCAAGGCGGCTCCAGCGCGCCTGGTCATCGGGAAGGCTGGATGTTTCCCGCGGCTCCCGCTTGTGCGTGCAGCACTCCCACTTCGAACTCCAGAGTGCACTTGAAGGGGTGCCGCTCACTCGCGCACGCAGGGCCCAGGCTCAGGGCCGGCGGCTCTGTCTGTCGCGTCACTGCCCCCCAGGGGAGCCCTTCTCACTCTTCTGCCCGTGACAGCTCTGGGACACTGGCGAGGGGCCACGAGGAGCCAGGGTGGGTTTCTCTAACCTCAGCCCCACCGGGAAGCCCTCGCTGTGCCCACCCTTGCCCCAGTGGAAGTGGGGGTCTGAGGAGAGGGTGGCGCTCGGTGCCCACCTCTGGCTGACGGGTACCTTGTGCACAGCCGGAGCAGCACAGGAGCGCACTCCAGGCCTGTGCTGAGGGTGCTGCGGGCACTGCTCCTCCCTTGGCCCCTCGGCACTGACTGCGTGGGGAGCGGTGCACCATGGGAGGGGGCCAGTGGTCATCCGACCTGGTGTTAAGGCTGATGCTTTTTCTCCCTTTGTTCTTTTCTGAGCTTCTTAAAATACCTCTTAGCCGGTAGTTTTAAAATTTAAGGCACCATTTAAAGCCCCACTGGTTTATTTTCCATGGTTTTCTTTAACCCCTATTGTAGACTAACCCCACCCTTGCTGCTGTCTGACTAGGGAAGTGTGCAGACGCATGGTGAGCACACCCAGGGTAACTGCCTGAAACGCCCCACCTGTGTGGAGAGGGCCCAGTCCTGAGAGTGACAGGAAATTGCTTTCACAGTCTCCATTTTATACAGGTCAAAGATCTTGAAATACTTCCAGTGAGTCTCTTTTCCAGAAAAATGTGAGGAGAGGCCTGCTTGCCTCTCTTTAAGCCTATATCACAATAGAAGCTTCCATTTCTCTACCTCAGCCACACATGACAGAGTGCCACCATCATCCCCCACTTTCCATTTGTTTATCTTTCATTGAGGCAGGGTTTTGCTGTATAGTCCAGGCTGGCCTCAAACTCACAGTATTTCTCCTGCCTCAGCCTCCTGAGTGCTGGGATCAGCACTGCACTTTCTGGCCATGTGCTCCCTCTGGGGGGTGGGGCAGTAAGCACTCACACCGCATTCAGTCACAATTATTTAACTTTTGGGGGGTGTGCCTGTATGCCATGTGCAGCTTGAGGGCAAGGCTCACTGTGGCTTAGTCATCTTGTGGAGGTGGCCAGGGGGGCATTTTCTCTCCAGTGGATGGGCAGATGCAAACACACAGCCATCCTCCCTGAACAGCACAGTGTCATGAGGTGCGGTCTTCTACGGTGAGGAAGCCAGGGTCCGGCCAAGGGTTGTCAGAGGAGCCCCATCACAGTGGCTTTTTTCTGTCCTTTGTCTCACCCTGGAAGGGTCCTCGAAAGCAGTCTGTAGAGGCTGTGCATGGCAGTGCCACTGTGGTCTGACGACGGCTCTCCAGCGCTAACTGGCATTTACTGTTGGTGGCAGCCGTTGGAGCACAGCAGGTCAGTGTTCAGAATGCCTCCTTCTTGGCTTTGGGTCGGATCCACACACTGTAAATCCCGGCTGTTTTGGGAAAGGTTAGTCAAGTATCTGCGCTTTCCCAAATATTCCTTTGTCTGTAGCGTTTCGTTATTCCAGCAACCACAGAGAGGTGCCTGCTAGCTAGGTGATGGCTTCCTGCTAGCTACAATTTATTTTCATCCATCTGAAAACTATCTAGTCTGAGGCCGGTATCACCTTCCTTTCAGTTTTTCAGGCTGGCCCAAGAGCTGGCTGTTTCACTGTGGGTAAAATTGGGTATCTGCTCTGAAAACCAGAAAGATGCCATTGCAATTTCCCATCAGTCAGGTGGCTCCGCCCTCACCCATTAGTGTCTGCAAGTGTTTTTCACAAACTCAGATGCGAGTTACCCTGTTTTATGAATTATTTCTGCTTTAAGGAATGAGCTTAGAAAGGAAGTCTATGAAAGTATTATTTTTGTATGTTCAAACAATAACCCTTTTGGCTTATTTTTCTTTGTTCTCATAGAGTATCTTAAAAAACAACAAATGAATGCTTTTTCTGCAAGAATACATGGTGTTTTGAAGCCCTGAGTACAGGTCACCTCTCCAGCCCTTCCCAGTGCCACACCCCAGCCTGTGTCCTTGTCCCCAAGCCCCTGGTATGTTGCAGGAGGGTTTAG
Source organism: Dinomys branickii (assembly GCA_004027595.1). Lineage (NCBI taxonomy): Eukaryota > Metazoa > Chordata > Mammalia > Rodentia > Dinomyidae > Dinomys > Dinomys branickii. Next base: position 149,622 of record PVLD010002364.1, on the reverse strand, counting down.
GACTACAGGTGACTTGACTCTGGGGTTGAGCCATGTTGCAGAGTTGGTTTGTGCCACCTTCTCCACTAGGACCAAACATCACAGCCTCTGGTTGCAGAGCCTGGCTCAGTCAGGGTACGGGGTTTACTCTGATTAGGGAAGGGTCTGTACCCTCCTGGAACTTGGGCCTTTCCCCCTGGCACAGCCCCTGTCAGCAGATGAGGGACAGTGTGGGCCAATCATGTCCACTGTGTTGATCAGAGGAGGACCTGGGGAGGAAGAAAGGGCAGTGCTTGTCAGCTTCAGGGGAAGGAAGAGGGGCCATCCAGACTTCTGGTCCTCTAGGAAGGCTTAAAAAAGATGCTGTTTTACTTTCCATGGACAAGAACAGCCCCAGGAAGGGAAGCCCTCCCCATGGAGCATGTTCTCATGGAGCACAGTCCACCGAGTCCTATCACTCCCTCTCCCGGCTCACCAGACTTCAAGAGAGTGGTTCTGCAGATTTGAAAACCTTTTTAAGAATTTAAAGAAATAATCAAGAACTTACTTCTTATTGGTAACATTATTTAAAACCAGATAAAAAATAATGTTTTCGTTTAGAAACCTTTCCCCTTTCTATCTACATTTCAGGAAAAAATTTAGTCTAAATCTTTGTGTTTCTTGACACCAGTGCTTTGGATAGTACTGGGGTCAGTTTCGATTCACTTGCCAGTTTTGTCTCAGTTTGTTTGAGATGTTGTAGCTGAGATTTATATCCAGCAAATTTATCCCTATGGGTTTGGGCGGTGGGGGGTCTGAAATGGGGGCCTGCTAGGAGGGTGTCTGGAACTGGCTCCTCCCAGTGGGACCTCCTGTGTGTCCTTCACGGTGAAAGGACAGACAGGCTTGCTCAGAAGGGCATTCGTCACTTCCCCAGCAGCTGGCCTCTTGCTGACCTTACCTTGGGCTTAGGGTTTAACCTGAGTCTTGGGAACACAGACACAGCCCACGTTTTCTGGGAGTTGCACCTTTACCTGCAGCTGTGCTGGTTGAGAGAATGAACCTCTGCCCCCAAAAAGTTCATGCTGATAACGAGAGAGCGTGAGCCATCCCTTGTTTCAGATGTGACGGGGACCATTGTTTTCTTAACCCTGTACCTACATAGGCTCCACAGCCTGTCCGGCTTGCAGAGGCTTCTTCACCACTCAGGTATTAGTTTTATCCACGAGACTTGAGCCTGCTGCCTCTGCTTCACACTTGTGTTTCGCTTGTACACTAGTTCATAGCTAAGAATAGAGTAACTTAGAGCCCATAGTAGGAAATGGTTTGGGGAGTCTCACCTGTGTGCATTCTGATCCTAGGGTACGAGATTGTCACTGGGCTTCTGTCACTTACCCAAGGCAGAGGGCACCGCCTCAGGTGCACAGCTTTTAACTGCGTTCTGCATGTCTCCCCGCAGATTAGGTCTCACCCTCATTTTGGTGACCTCTGCCAGAGGACTACGGCCGCCTCCTGCTGCCCCAGCTGGACACTGGGGAACTACATCGCCATCCTGAACAACAGGTCCTCCTGTCAGAACATTGTTGAGCGAGATGTGTCTCACACCCTAAAGCTGCTCCGCACCTGTGCCAAACACTACCAAAACGGCACCCTGGGGCCAGACTGCTGGGATGCAGCCGCCCGGCGGAAGGACCAGCTGAAGTGCACCAACGTGCCTCGCAAGTGCACCAAGTACAATGCCGTGTACCAGATCCTCCACTACCTGGTGGACAAGGACTTCATGGCCCCGAAGACGGCTGACTATGCCGCACCAGTGCTGAAGTACAGCATGCTCTTCTCGCCCACAGAGAAGGGGAAGAGCATGATGAACATTTACCTGGACAACTTTGAAAACTGGAACTCCTCGGACGGCGTGACCACTGTCACTGGGATTGAGTTTGGTATCAAGCACAGCTTGTTTCAGGACTATCTTCTGATGGATACCGTGTATCCAGCCATCGCCATTGGAATTGTCCTGCTGGTCATGTGTGTCTACACCAAGTCCATGTTCATCACGCTGATGACAATGTTCGCCATCATCAGTTCCCTGATCCTCTCCTATTTTCTCTATCGCGTTGTATTTAACTTTGAGTTTTTCCCTTTCATGAACCTCACCGCACTTATCATTCTGGTTGGCATCGGGGCCGACGATGCATTTGTGCTGTGTGATGTGTGGACCTACACCAAGTATGACAAGCCTCATGCCGAGACTGCAGAGACAGTGAGCATTGCCCTGCGGCACGCCGCCCTCTCCATGTTCGTCACTAGCTTCACCACTGCCGCTGCCTTCTATGCCAACTACGTCAGCAAGATCACAGCCATCAGGTGCTTCGGCGTGTACGCAGGCACCGCCATCCTGGTGAACTATGTCCTGATGGTCACGTGGCTCCCAGCCGTGGTGGTGCTGCACGAGCGCTACCTGCTCAACATCTTCAGCTGCTTCCGGAAGCCCGAGCAGCAGCTGTACGATGCCAAGAGCTGCTGGACAGTGGCCTGCCGGAAGTGCCACCGGCTGCTTGTGGCCATTTCAGAGGCCTCCCGGATCTTCTTTGAGAAAGTGCTGCCCTGCATTGTCATTAAGTTCCGCTACCTATGGCTCCTGTGGTTCCTCGTGCTGATGGTGGGCGGTGCCTACATCGTGTGTGTGAACCCCAAGATGAAGCTGCCTTCTCTGGAGCTGTCGGAGTTCCAGGTATTCCGCGCATCTCACCCGTTCGAGCGCTACGATGCAGAGTACAAGAAGCTGTTCATGTTCGAGCGTGTGCACCATGGCGAGGAGCTCCACATGCCCATCACTGTGGTCTGGGGCGTGTCCCCCGAGGACAATGGCAACCCGCTCAATCCCAAGAGCAAAGGCAAACTGATGCTGGACAGCAGCTTCAACATTGCCAGCCCCGTGTCCCAGGCCTGGATTCTGCACTTCTGCCAAAAGCTGAGGAACCAGACATTCTTCTACCAGACAAACGAGCAGGACTTCACCAGCTGCTTCATTGAGACATTCAAGCAGTGGATGGAGAACCAGGACTGTGACGAGCCGGCCCTGTACCCGTGCTGCAGCCACTGGAGCTTCCCCTACAAGCAGGAGGTCTTCGAGCTGTGCATCAAGAGGGCCATCATGGAGCTGGAGAGGAGCACGGGCTACCACCTGGACAGCAGGACGCCGGGGCCACGCTTTGATGTCAATGACACTATCCGGGCCGTGGTGCTGGAGTTCCAGAGCGCACACCTCTTCACACTGGCCTACGAGAAGATGCACCAGTTCTACAGCGAGGTGGACTCGTGGATCTCCCGGGAGCTGCGCTCCGCACCCGAGGGCCTCGGCAACGGCTGGTTTGTGAGCAACCTCGAGTTCTACGACCTCCAGGACAGCCTCTCAGATGGCACACTCATAGCCATGGGGCTGTCGGTGGCAGTGGCCTTCAGCGTGATGCTGCTGACCACACGGAATGCTGTCATCAGCCTGTATGCCATCGTCTCCATCGCTGGCACCATTTTTGTCACTGTGGGCTCCCTGGTCCTGCTGGGCTGGGAACTAAACGTCCTGGAGTCTGTCACCATCTCGGTGGCTGTGGGGCTGTCCGTAGACTTCGCCGTCCACTATGGGGTTGCATACCGCCTGGCTCCAGACCCCGACCGGGAGGGCAAGGTGACCTTCTCCTTGAGCCGCATGGGCTCAGCCATCGCTATGGCCGCCCTGACCACCTTCGTGGCTGGGGCCATGATGATGCCATCCACGGTGCTGGCCTACACACAGCTGGGCACCTTCATGATGCTTGTCATGTGTGTCAGCTGGGCCTTCGCTACCTTCTTCTTCCAGTGCATGTGCCGGTGCCTCGGGCCGCAGGGCTCCTGCGGGCAGATCCCACTGCCTCAGAAGCTCCAGTGCAGTGCCTTTTCCCACGCACTGTCCCCGGAGCTCGCTGACCGGAGCAAAGCCTACCCAGAGCATGCATACCGCCTAGAGCCCCGGGGCCAGAAGCCAGAAGAGCGTGAGCTTCATGAGCTGGAACCACTGGCGTCCCAAATCTGTGCAGCTTCAGAGAAGACCTCACATGAGGAGACCTACCTCTGCACCGAGCTGCTCGGCAGCCCAGTAGGGGGTTTGGGGGTGCCCAAGCACACAGCCTGCACTGGGGAGCACAGCCAGAGCTCCAGGGCCGACTCATGCACCACCCTGCTCCCGCCCTGCCCTGAGCCGCACACCACACGCCCCTTCTTCTCCCTCAATCAGCGGTGCCGCTGCCTGCACGCCTACAGACTCCTGACTTGCAGCCCACACTCTTGCCGGCTGGGGGTAGACACCACATGCAGCCATGGTTCCCCTGCCCCGGGTGGCTTTGTTCAGATCCAGAAAGGGGTGGTGCCTCTGCAGGCCACACAGCTAGCCCCAGAGGGCTTTGTACATCACCTTCCGCACCAGCACCCCTGTCTCTGCCTGCAGGGCTGTGGGAAGCCACCTGCGGTGCAGAGCTCCCTGCCTCAGAACTGCTGTCTGCACCAGGCACCACCTGTGCAGGCCCCAGAGCACCCAGGCAAGACTGGCGTGAGAGGCAGGCAGGGCTCTGACTCCTGGGTGGCAGAGCAGTCAGCACTGGCCTGCAGGGGCCTTGGCTCCTTGAAGCTAGCACGCTGTGATGCTGAGAATAACCGAAGCAGACTCCGTGGAGACAGGGACACAGAACATGGGGAGGGCGGCCGGGGGACTGGAGGCAGAGTCTCTGGTCTACAGCATCAGAATGACAAAGCGGAGAGGAGACTGGAGGAGAGCTTGTCACAGGCTGGTGAGCTTGAGGACTCGGAGCTTTTCAATCCCAGTGAACCAAAACTTCTACTTAACCATTTCCTGGGGGAGGCTGGTTGCGAGCCCAGCCCAGGCTGCCCGCGGAGCTGCAGCAGAGCTGTGAGAGAGCGGCACGGCTCCGCGGACCACCGACTGCCTCACCTCAACGCCACTGTGCCTGTTGCTCTGACACACTCAGAACTTGCTGGGGAGAGCTTGTTAATAAGAACACTCTAATAAACACAGCCTTCAACTCAGAACAGTGCTCGAGTGTTCTTCCAAAGGGGAGCAAGCTCCAGGCGTGGAAAAGGCAGCCCAAGACTCGGGACGGGCATGCTCACCTTGGTCGAGTAGGGGGCTTCCCATCTCACTTCCGGTGGGCATAGTCCCCAGCCTAAGTGGGTGTTGCGTCAGTGGAGTGCACCGTTACTGAGTTTTTGAATGTCAGAAAGTATGGTTCTTACATTTATACCCTATCTCTTTTTCTCCCCTCCTATAGCTGGGGAGCCAGAGTAAACCTTTCAGTCCCCTAGAATTTTACTTCTCATATCTCTTTGCTATCTGGAATCCAGGAGCTAAACTGCACCCACATTAAGATTTACAGGGTTTTGGGGGGCTTTAGGGGAATGAGATAGAAAGTTTTAAAATTAATTGCTGTGTACCTTTATGGTACTCCCCACTTGTTTGCTTGTGCAGACTGTGCCTGAAGCCAGAGACACACTAACACCCAAACTGGTGTCTTTCCCAAGTTTCCAAATTGTACAGTTCTAACCAGGAGCCTTGGCAGAGAGGGAAAGATATGACCATACAAAATAGCACTTGCTTCAAAGGATCAACTGCAAGGGGGCTGATGGGGGGCGGTGTGCTGGGTGCCTGAGGCCTTGGATAGGCCATCTTGTTGCATGCAGTTCGGCTTCTACCCCTCCAAACTATGTGCTGAGGCTCAGCCTCCCTCCCACGCTGACTCTTGAATCCAGAAGTGTGAGGCTGGTATCACAGTGCAGCTGCCACCTTTGGGCACCACGGTTGGCAACAGGCACCTCTGTTGGTGCTGTCTGCTGGGCAGTTGAGCTGTGGGTGCCTGCTTTCTGGGGAACCTTTTGGGTAGCACAGCCAGGAGGGGGCCCAGAGGTCCATAACTTCCACCCGCCAGTGAGAGACCCCACTCCTGTCCAGTAACTTTCCAGCTTTGGCCTAAACTCTTCGGTGGCAAGGACTGCATCTACCTGCTTGGGTAGCAATCTGTCAGTTATCCTGGTTCTTCTCTCTAAGCCTGAAGCAGACCTCACTGACTTTTCTGCCTCTGCCCTTTCAGATGTGACAGCACCAGCCACAGCCCTTGCTTGTGTCCCCGGCTCACACAGCATCTGGCTGGTCACCAGGTTTTAGGCAGTTGTGACACTGATAGAGCAGTGGTGGCCTTTGGGGCAAGTTTCTCGTGTTCCCTGTGCAGGTTCCTGCCAGTTCCCCTCACAAGGAGCAGCTTAGGTGCAGCTGGGCAGCCACCTGCAAACCCCGTTGGTCTTCCTGCTGCTGCTTGGTCTTATGTGAGTTTCAAGCTGGGCCTGCCCAGCAGGAGGAGGCCACACCAAGCAGGATTCAGGCACCCCACGTGGTGCTGTCCCCCTCTCCTGCCCCCCATGAGTGTGAGCACAGGGTATTTTTAGGTCAGTGAAAATAGTGTGTATGAAATTCTAATGGTAGATATACACATTTATCAAAACCATAGAACTGTATAGCACAGAGAATGAGGCCTAATATAAGTTATGGACTTTAGTTAACAAAAATTATGAATATTTATCTGTCAGCTGTACCAAATGTACAACAGTAAAGCAAGATATTAATAGAACAAATTGTGGGTGGAGCAAGAGAGAAGATGTATATAGGAAGCCTCTGTACTTCCTGCTCAATTTTTATTCATTTGTTTTCTGAGGCAGGGTCTTGTTATGTAGCTCAGGCTGGCCTTGAACTCACACGGATCCTTCTGTCTCAGCCTCTGGAGTGCTGGAATTACAGGCATGTGCCACCATGTTCAACTCTGCTCAATTTTTATCTAAATTAAAAAGTTCTACAAAAAAATCTAAATTTAAAACTTCAGTAAATATAATTCATTATTTTAACAATAAAAATGTACATGATCATTTCAAAAGATGTAGAAAAAGCATATAACAAAATTAAAAACCCATTCATGATTTAAAAAAGACGCATGAACCTGTTGTCCCAGAATTCAGAAGGCTGAGGCATGAAGATGGTGAGTTCAAGCCTAGCTTGGGCTACACAGCAAGGGCAAAATCAACATAAAACTATACTGTGAGACCTTTTCTCAAAAATAGAAGCTAAAAAGAAGTATCTCTCAATTAACTAGAAACAGAAGAGAAATTCCTTAGCTTAATAAAGGACATCTATTTCTTAAAAGAATAAAAAATCAGCCAAGCCATGGTTGAACAGGGTGCTGTTAGAAACACTTTTTCCAAATACTTGGGAGCCCGGGACAGGAGGACTGCTGTGAGTTTGAGGCCACCCTGGGCTATATAGTGGGTTCAAAGCCAGCCTGAATTACAGAGGAGACCCTGTCTCAAAATGAAACGAAAGGAAACGAAATAAAATGAAGCAAAGCAAAGCAAAGCAGAACACCTATAGTTAATATTATACTTAATGGTGAAATTCTGAACTCTCTTTTTCGGTGGTAGAGTTCAAGGTTCTGCATTTGATTCCTAGTACTTCAAAACAAAATGAACAGAACAAAAACACAAGGCAGGAAAAAGGAAAGAAAAATAAATTGCAATAAAGTAAGAAAAAGAAATTGAAAGCATAAAAATAAAAAGTGGGCTGGTGCTGTGTGTGTGCAGAGCACTTGCTCACTGGGCACAATGGAAGGGGGCAGGGACCAGCCTCACCTGGAAGACTCCTGTGAGCCAGCAGGGCTGAAGCAGGGGAGCTGAGTGACAGGAGGTGGGCACCGCTGTTGCCGTGGGGCCTCCATCAGTCACTCCAGCTGGGGGCCGAGGAGCCTTTCCTCCCTGTTTTCTCGGTGCCCTCCACCTCACGTGTACCCTGAACCCTTTTCACGTGCACCCCACTTGCAGGCTGTACTTGAATTCAGTTTTCATACAACTTGTTTGCTTCTTTGTTTTTGTGGTGCTGGGATCAAACCCAGCCGCTTCTGCATGCAAAACAAGAGCTCTGTCACCCCTCCATATTCCCAACCCTCACATAGCATTTTCAGATTTCACTGCTGAGGCCAGAAAGCTTTAAAAGTTTTTTTCAGTTCCGCACTGAAAGAAGCAAAGGGTCACTATTCCCAGTTCTGTTCAAGAGTTCATGCAGTCTCTTTGTCTAGGCCGTGTGGAAAGCAGGAGGACGGAGACTTACACGTGGGGAGGAGCCACGCCTCCGGTGAGAAACGCACACACCTGTACCGGGAAAGTCGCCAGCGCAGGACACACTGGGGAGGTCAGGGCCCTGGAACCAGGCTATTTAGTCTTTTCCGTGAAAGGCCACTTTCTAAGTCCCTGCTTGAGACAGAGTAGGCCGGGAGCAAGGAGTTTTCACAGGGGACTTGGCACTGTGTGAGGAAACTACATCTGCAACCTCACATCCTGTTCGTGTTGTGTGAGACCCACGTCCCCTACAGCACCCTTGAAGGGAGGCAGAGCTGACACCACATTTCTCTGCAAACATCTACACCCCAAACTTCAGCAAGGGGCGAAGCGAAGGGTGATTTCACAGATGTGGTCCCCAGATTTGGAGGCACCCGGTTCCTGCTGTCCCCATGAAAACCGTCTGGCCACCAGCAGTTAGGACAGTTTCCAAGTACAGGTGGGTAACTTCCAAAACAGCAGTACCTTGTCATTGTGGAAGAAAAAACTTCGACCTGTGTTTAAAAACATCTAGATGCCCATTTGGGTTTTCAGAGGTTCAGATGGCCACAAGAATAGAAATTTCTTGAAATCCTGGGGAGCCTTCTGTACTTCAATGCAGAAGGAACGGTCATCTCCAGATACTTGTTACAGCGCAGTGTATTGGCGCTTAATTCATCTCCAATTCTTTCTACAGTGTTTTTGTTAACTAAATTCTTAATGTTTTGTTTTGTACACTGATAATAAATGGCAAATGTATAGGAAAAATGTAAATAATGACTATTTGTGTTTGATTAGTAGAATCTTGTGCTATTTTAGCAATGCCATAACTTCAGATTTTGAAAAAAGGAAAAAGAGATGTCCCTGTCTTTCCCTTAGCTGTGTAAACCTAATGGCACACACCCAGGATCAGCTCAGCAAGCAGCCAGGCCCAACACGGTTGCTCATGAATGTCCTCGGGCATGGCGAGAACAGGAAGCTGATGATTTCATGCCAGCCAGAGTGTGGCAAAGCACAAGGGACAGGTGTCCCTCTTTGGAGCTTCAGGGCATGTGCGTGCTGGTTCAGTTTGCGAGAGGGAGATGGGGTAAAACATCTAGAAGTTGCCGTCCAGGAAGTCGGCTCTTCCTAGCCTGCGTGGTCCTCAAGGGTGTGATTGTTGCCGACCTCCAGAACCGTGCTCCTTTTGCAGTAAGAAGCTAAGCCCGTAGCTCAGCCAGTCAAAAGCAGTGCTGCCAGGCACATGTCCTCTTTGGGGGACTTTAGCCAACATCTGTAGCTATCAACACATCTGTTCTTCCCCAGACCTGGAAAAGAAGATCTGTTTCTTCATTTTGTGACCATCACAATGAAGCAAAACTTAAACTCCATGTTCTCAAATCAACTGAGATAAACTTCGACATCATTTTCCTATTGTTAAAATGTAACTTTCTATCGAGTTTTTCTTTGAAATTCAGTGAGGTTCAAAGAACAGGTTTGAGGCATTGTGGCAGTGTAACTGTTCATCTTCTATCTGTTAACAGAACCTTTTTGTTTTCTGCGGTGCTGAAGGTTTAACCCAGAGTCCTGCCCTAAGTGGGCATTTTTGGGTAATAAACTGAATTTTCGCTTGAAAGGGGAAGAGGTTCCTAACTAAAGGACATCCTCTTCATTTAAAGGGCAAAGGACTTCCTAAATCAATAATCTAAACAAAATTACAAAGAGTCTGCTTTAGCAGCCTACAGAAAAAAAACTCTTACCAGGTTGTAGAAACTATGTGTTTGCAAGTGTGCAACACTTGGTGGCCTCTGCAGACGTCACAGTCCAAGTGGCCCCCAGGGCCCTGAAGGCAGCCCGGGAGAGTGGGAAGGGGCCGCTACCCAAGCCCCATCTCGGCCTCCTGGCAGGTGCAGCCTCCTGTCTCTGTCAGCCTGTGCTAGGCTCTCTGGTCGCAGGTGCTGTGACAGCTGTTTCTCTGTGACCTGGCCACATTCAGGGTGTGCAGAGCCAGGATCCTTCTGCAACAAGACTCCCTTGCAGAGTGGTGTGCGTGGCTTGAGGAGCAGTGCACGTCCGACGGTATGCCCGAGACCAGAGCTCCCTGCCAGCCTTCCTGAGGTGTGGTCCCCTTCCCTTTGGTTTCCTAACTGTGTGTGTGGCATTGGTAGCTGGTACCAGACAGGAGCAGATGCCCGCACTAACCCTGAACTGCTGCCTGGTTTTCGTTGAGCCACCCCGGGCTCCTTGGCCTTCCTTGGAAGGCTCCCACTCTGCTTGGTGCTAAGCTCGGCTCATTAGGCAGCACATGGGTGAACACCCCTGTGTCACCATCGGAGAGGAGGCGGCAGAGAAGAAAGCCAGCTTCCAGACAAGTGCAGCCATGCCTGCGCACTGGCCTGCTCAGAAGAGCGGGTCGGGCACAGGTCTGCTCTGGGGGCTACACAGTGACTGCCACAAACACTGGGCCAGGAGAGTCTGTGTGTACCGTACCACACGCAGTGCAAGCAGCTCACAGTTCCTCAGTGCTGACTGAGTTCTCACCGACTCTGCTTTGGCAGGATGAGGCCAAAAGTCCCTTATGCTGGAGGTGGGCAGGATGAGCCTTCCCTGCATCAGGACTCGCACCAGTCTGTCGCCCTGTGTCACAGCCGTCTGTTATTTCCATCTCCCTCGCTAGACCCGCTCCTCAAGCCAGGGAACGCTCCGGCCCCGCCCACGCTGATGTCTTGCTGGAAGGTTCATGGCCCTGGGCCAGGGGCAGGAGCCCCAGCCTCAGCACAGCGACAGCCCTGAGAACGCAAGGTCCACCCTGCCAGAAGAAAGAGTTTGCAAAGAGAGTGGCTGCACAAGGTGGGGTTTTTGTTGTTTGTTTGTTTTGTGGTACTGGGGATCAAACTCAGGACCTTGCACTTGCCAGGCAGGCGCTTACTCCACTGAGCTATATCCCCAGGCCTACAAGGTGGTTGTTTAAGTGGGGGCTGCGGCTGGGTGCCTGCACCCTTATTGTCAGCTACCTTGGGAAGCCGAAACAGGAGAATCGCTGGAGCCTAGGAATTCAGGGCCAGACTGGGCAACATAGTGAGGACCCATCTCTAGAAGTAAAAGTGGGAAATAGGAAAAATATCACAAAAAATTGAACTATCTCAAGCATTTTATCGTCACTGCTCTGTGCAGCAACAACCTTTAAAAAGTGAGGGCTTCAGAGCTTCAGAAACAGATCCATGTCACAGAATGCGATTGGCTGCTTCCCAGCACCCCATGTGCCTAATCCAAGCCCACAAGACACGAGGCTCCCAGAGAGGAGCCAGGGGAACCCTGTCTCTGCTCCCAGGTGGCCTCACTCGGGGACACACACACTCTCATTCCTCCCTGTCTGTCTGTCTGCCTGTCTGTCCCCCAACTGCCTCAGGATTGCCTTCCCCTGCTCAGGTGCCCATAGCTTACCTGAGCTGCCCCACATAAGCAGCCTTCACGCGGGGTCCCAGGCCCCAGCTCCAGCACTGACCAGGAGTCCCTGTCACACACAGGAGAGCACTGAGGCCAGGCCATCTGGGTGGAATCTGTCAAGGCAGCCTCAGAGAGCAGAGCCACACAGGACACGCTGGGTCCCCCAGACAGGGCTGGGAAAGCTCCTCCAGAGGGCCGCACCCGCGGGCAGCTCCAACCTGAAAGCCCCCCGGAAGCTCCAGCCTCCTGTGCCTCCTTGGGTGCCGGCCAGGCCTGTGTGCACCACAGGAAAGAGCCTCCCTTGCAGAGCGGTGTGCGCTGTTGCCACTCACCCAGCCGCTCCAACACCCTGCACACCAGACCTGGCCCAGGCACGAGGGCTCTCCACATTGTCTCTCCCCACCACTGCCTGCGTCCTCTCCGCCAGTCCCTGGGCCCCTGACGGCCCAGCTGGCAGGGTTTGTCCCACGCTGCAGCTGTGGAACAGGCAGGGCCTCAGGGAGCAGCTGTTCCTGCCTGTCATGCCTGGGGCGCAGCAGAGGCCCAGGGACCCGGAGGTAGGAAGCAGCTGGGCAGAAAGCGTGGCAGTGCCTGCATGTCCCTGCCTGCCCTGCAGTCGTGTCCCTGCCTCCTGGTGGGGAGGGAGGTGTGACAGGGTGCGGCTCGGTGCCAGGGGCTGGAAGGCATCTGTGGCCTGCTGCGCCCCCATTCCCTGGGTTCCCACTGTTGTGCTTGGGACTAGTGGGAAGGGGGGGTCAGGCTGTCAAGGCGGGCTCCCCTCAGCCTGGCCTCCCCTCCAGGCCCTCCTTGCTCCCAAGTTCTCTCCCCACTGTCAGCCAGGCCACCCCGTGCCCTGTGCCCTGCGCCCAGCACTGTGTGCTCTTCCTAGCTGGAAAGTCTCCCCATGACATCTTAGGAGAACATAACAGTTAAGCATTTTAACGGCTAGGAGCTTGTCAAGGTGCACGTTAAATGCTCTATCAGGAAATTATAGGTGCTGCCACCACAGGGAAGAGCTCCTGCCAGCCCCACCCACCCCACAGACGAGAGGGCCCTGCAGCCCTGCCCCAGAAGCCCTGCTTCCCCACACCAGGACCTGGCCCCAGCCAAGTGCACCCCATCCCCAGATCCTGGCTGTGGTCTAGGGGCTGGGGGACACCCTGGCTTGCTGGGGCCAGCAGTGTCCTGACAGCCCCTGTAGCGCCAGGCCAGGAGAACAGTGCCAGGGATCCAGTGTCCAGCCTCTGCTGCCGTCCCAGCTCCACCAGCAGAGGCAGAGGGGTCCAACTCCGGTGCTTCCTTGATTCACCAGCGGGCTGTGGGCAGGAGAACTGATTTCAGGCCAGCAGGAGAGAGGCAGGACATGGCAGGTGCAGGGCCAGAGCTGCAACACAGAGTCAGGACTGTGCCTGGGAAGTGCTTGGGACCTAGAGCTGCACAGATCCCAGATAGCAGAGAAGGAGAGGAGAGAGCTGTGATTCATCTGGGGGAGCCACAGTGCCACTAAAGTCAGCAGAGTCTCCAGAGGAAGTGGCAGGAGACTGCTTCCTGCCTAGTGTTCTAGGAGGACATCAGTGCACTCTGCCGGGCAAGGGCTCTGGGGATTTCGTCTCCATGGCCTGGTGGGGAGGAGGAGAAGGAGGGGACGATACAAAGAAGAAGGAGGAAAGGAAGAGAAGCAACAGGGGCAGGGGAGGAGGAGGGGCTGCTGTCTGTTTCCTGAGGCCTGGTCACCTGCGCCCCCCTCTCCCAGAGTCCGTCTTGCATCTGGCCAGGCTGAGGAGCTCAGGCTGGCCTGACCCCAAGGCAGGCATCATGCCTGCTTTCTCTGCAGGACTGTGCACTGTGGAGTGTGGCAAGCTGTGACGTGCAGCTCCAGGTAGAAGGGCTGCCATGCTGGGGTAGAGGAGGACAGGAAGTGACAGCCCAGGTCAGTCCCGGGACACCCCCAGGCCAACAGAGGCAAAGGCAGAGCCCAGGGAGGTGTCTGTCCTTGGAGTGGAGGGAGCCCTCTGAGGATGGGGCGTCGCCTTGCCTCAGCTTCCTCCATCTTGAGGGAGAACACTGTCCCCACCCCTGTTTCCGAAAGCTGCAGGGAAAGCGACTCGAGCGCTGACCGAGCCTTGGGAAAATGTTGGCTGGCCGGGCAGGGGCAGAGGGGTGACACTACTTTGACCCCGATTCCTGTGTTGGTCGTAGGCCAGACACAGCAGGACCCTGGGTCTGCCGTAGCCTGCATCTCAAATGTCCCCCGAGTCCCATGTGTCAAAGGCTTAGCTTCCATCTTTGTCCTACTAAGAGGTGGTGGCACTTCAGGAGGTGGGGCCTAGAGGGAGGAAGTGAGGTCACTGGGGGCGTGGCTTGAGGGAGACGCTGGACCCCAGCCCCTTTCTCAGTGTGCGTCCTGGCGACCACAAGGTGAGCAACCCTGGCCTGTGCTCCAGCCATGACGTGCTGCAGGGTACAGCCCCATGCCACAGCCAGGCACTGAAGACTGAAACTAACCTTGCTCTTGATAAACATATTCTCTTGGGCATATTTGGTCACCATGACAGAAAGCTGACTAACGTCACCCCTGGACAAGCGAACAGCGTGAACAAAAGCCCTAGGTTAAAAAGCATGCTCTTATTTTTAAAAAATCATAGTCTCAAATGTCCCATAGCCGTTCAGTCTCCTTACCAGAGTTGGTTACTAGTGACAAGAGCATTCTTCCAGAAATTCTTCACAAGTAAACAAGTACAGTTATGTATATTTAATTTACAGGTAGATACGCACATTAGTACATATTTTAAGTGATATCAGCAAACCATGCGTGTCTTCTGCATCTTGGTTTTCTCCCTCATACCTTCTTAGTGTTTTACAACAGCGTTTATCAAGCTGTCTCATTTTCTTTTCGGCAGCTGAGCAGCGAGCACTCTAGCCAGTCCTGCTGTTCTCTTACCCAGCCCCTACTGTGAGTAACCATCTTATTTCCAGTTCTTGGATAAGCATCACATCAATAAGCACACACAAAACATATAGAAAGCATGATTTTTACCAGATGAAAAAGTCTCTGCCCCTCATTACGCAGCGAGAGCAGCAGCAGCCCCACTCTGCAGTCTCTGCTGCAGGCCCCGGTGGCAGCACTGGGATTCGGGTGGGGATGGAGCCCTCGAACAAAGCCACAGGTGGACTACTAAAATCAGCCGCCGGGAAGGAGAGTCCGCAGGAATGGTGTGCAGAACAGTGAAATCCTGAAGAAAATCAGATACTGAAATTGTCAGAGGCAGATTATAAAAGAGAGATGCTTCACTTCATTACAAAAACCAAGGGAAATTGAAAACAGGATCACCATGTTCTAAAAATGGGTCTATTGAAACATAAAGTGCTGCTTCTAGAAATGAAAAAGCTGAGGGAATTAAAAAGTACAACAGAAAGAGTGAACAACAAGAGGGATGATTGGCTGCCTAGAAGACAGAGCTGAAGAAATCACTCAGCACAAAGCACAGGAGCGGAGGGAAATGCGGAGAGGGAATGTGACACGCTGTGACAAAACGGCTAGACACACAGAGCCGGCGCTCCAGACGGAGAACGGGGACTGGGAGGCAGGCAGGGCTGGAAAGATGTTTCTCCTGACGCTGTTCTTAAAGTGATGAAAGACACAGATTCTGAGATGCAGGAAACAGTCATAGCAGGATACATAAAAATAAATGCGCATTGAGAGATCTTCTGAACTCCAGCCACGGACCTCTCCACCTCCCTCTGCCCTTGGTTCTCAGATTCTGTGTGCTGACCGCAGCAACATGGGCCGCTCTGTTTCCACTGGACAGTGCCCACCTCTCCAGTCTCCTGGGCACCATCTAAAAACTGACAGATGACACACTTGAGGAGACTGGCACTAGTGCACAGCAGCTCATGCAGGAACAGCCAGAAGATTAAGCACCTGCTCCTCTAGGCAGGGCCTTCCGCTTTCACTCCCAGCAGTTCTGAGTGTCTGGGGAGCCCCTCCCCCAATTCCAAAGATTCTAACTCTGTGCTCCACCACCCACATGGCAAGGGCCCCCGGCAGAGTTCAGTTAGAGGTGAGTGGGGAGGAAGTGCAAGCTTTTCTCTTCAAGAGTCCTGGGCCCTTTCAGTTTTACCTGGTCACCTAGGCTGAAAACCACAGCTCTGCAGCTGTAATCCCAGCACCTGTTCGGATGAGGCAAGAGGATGAGGCAGGAGGGTTTCAAGTTTCAGCCCAGCCAGGAACTTAGTGAAACTGTGTCAAAATAAAAACTAAAAGGGCTAGGGATGTAACTCAGGGGTAGAACACTTGTCTAGCATGCATGAGGCCCTGAATTCAACCCCCAATAAAATTCAAACAAAACACGGAATGGGAAGATCTTGTTGGCACATCAAGGATTCCTTTGTGTCTGCCAAAAGGGATATGGGGAGGGTTTAACCCCACCCACCTTGGAATGTGACCCTGAAAATAGGGTTGCTGCTGAGGTCATCAGTTCGGGTGACAGTGGCCTCCATCTTGGACACAGCTGGTGTATCAGCCAGTGCTCACTAGAGAACCAGCTCTAGGGAAAGACACACAGAAATGTAAGGGCTGCAGACTGCTCACAGTCAAGGCGAAGGTGCAGAAGTGCTGTCCATGCACTAGGGACTGAAGGGCCCAGTGCAAGGCCAGGGCTCCGGGCAGGTGCTGTGCGAGTCCATGTCGGGAGGCCAAAGTGTCTGGAGGGAGCAGGAGAAGACGTCTAAGATGAAGGCAGACTGGAACTCCTCCAAAGGGGACAGAACCAGCCTTCCTTCTCTCTTCCCTTTGTAGCATTCCGGCGGGGCTGTGGCTGCCCCAGGGTGGGTCTTCCACATCGGAACTAAGCTGAGCTGGTTTCACCTAGTTACTTTCTCAAGTTGAGGCAATCAACCATCACAACTGGCACCCTCATGAGAAGATGGCCTCAGATGGGACGACAGGGGAAGCCTCCTGGAGATGGAGGCCAGGGATCTGTCCACTGCCAAGGGCAGGCAGGCCCCGGAAGCACTGGGACCCTTGCAGGGCCACTGACTCCGAATCTGGCCGTGGGCGCGGTGAGGTGGTTGGTGCTGTTGTGCAAAGCTCCCCATTGGTGGTACCCTGCTCCAGCAACCTTAGGGAACTAGTGCAGTGCTCTTTGTCACTGATCCTGCTCTTGGGGAAGGCAGAGGTGGGGGGCGCCTCTGCTCCCACAGCTGCATGGCCGCACCCTCTTGCCAACACCAGGCAGCTTGATATATGCATGTCCCTGAAACCTAGCAAATAAGCTCCTGCCACTGTGCTGAATTTTGGAAAGCAAGGTGGATGCCAGGCTTGTGAAATGCTCCAGTGGTGGTGGCCATGTGCAGACTGGTGGCCCAGCAGCAGGTGGCACCGGGGCCCCAGGCCTGAGTCTTGCTGGCTGTGGCGGCCACCTGTGCGTTCACTCCTCGATCCTGCCTTCACCTGGGTGGCTTCCCGGCTTCCGGGGCTATGAGCTGCCCAGCTTTCTCCTACCTCTGTTTGGAACTTAGAACCCTGAGCCACCATTGGTCTGCGAGGTTCCTTCCACCCTGAGGGAGACTGCTCTCCACCCTTCTTCCTCATAGTCTCCTTGGCTGCAGAACTGCCCAGCGTCAGTTCCCACCGAGGGCCACGCTGCAGGCAGCTACGGCCGATGCTCAGTCGTGCAGGGGCCCGGGTGCTGGATGTGACGCCTCAGCCTGAGGCCAGCCCACTGGGCTGGGAAGGGCTCTGGACAGCATCTGGTGTGGGAGAAAGAGCACTGTGAGCAGCTTTCTAGGTGATCTTCTGCCACTGTCTTGCAGCTGTGGTACAATCTGTACCTTGGGGCAAATCGTTTTTGGTCCTCAAAAACACAAACCAGCTGTGGAAAGTGGAACCTGCCTGAACACAGGCCAGCCTCACATCAGCGCCGAGGTCTCCTGTGAGCCTGTGTCGGTTCCTTGCTAATCAGCAAGTGGGATAAACGCTCCGTGTGAGGCCACGCTGCCTCCATGCAGCCTTGGAGTCCAACGTGCTTCTCTCCTTCAGGGAACACGGGTAGGTCCCAAGAAGGAAAGGGTGTGCGGGAAAGGTGGGAGTCACCCAAGGAGAAGCAGAGGCGCAGGTGGAGTCAAAGCGCGGCTTCCAGCGGGGAGGGACAGGGGCCCTTGAAGGGCGGGAGGCTGGGAGAAGAGCTGAAGAGGGGACAGAGGCCAAGGGCCTGACCTGGAAGGGGCTGGATCGGGTCTGGGCTCTGCAGTGCAGGCTGGCGGCGAGGGCCAAGGTCCGGACCATCTTGGCGGGTAGCCTGTGTCCTGACCTCCTGGGTCTCTGACGGTGACCCCCCTGCTCTTCTGCTTTCTTAGTGCGTCCTGCATTCTAGGCCAGGTCTTCTAGCCCAGCAGGGCACTGCATCAAACCCCTCCCCACACCGTAGTCTGCCCAGAGGCCACAACAAGTGCGTCTCTTCAGAGTGGTTGCGGGGGTGGGGGGATGTGAGCGGAGACTGGCCTGTGTGAAAGCATCCCAGACCCCGCTGTGTCCCCCACCTGGAGGGTTGGTGGCAGACTCCAGGAGCAGCTGGCTCTTGCCACCCAGTGGAGAACCTTTGGTGCTCCCAGTCCTCTCATGGGCCCAGAGCACTCTGGAACCTGTCAATCTGGCAAGGCAGCTTCCTGTGCTTTATGGAGAGGGTCACTGTTCCCAGGGACCTGTGGCCCTGAGCAAAGGAGATGAGCACTCTGCCCACGAGGTGGCTGCGGTCTGCTTTCCACACACAGATCCATGGCACTTGCTGCCGCGCACTAGGCTGGCCTGGCGCCCCCTGGTGTTCGCTTGGGCTTTCACTACTGTGCCAGTGCCCAGCCATGGTGCGGCGGGAAGGTCCAGGGCTCCCAGGGTGGGCTCAGGGTGGGCCTCAGGGAGGGATCGCCAGAGACCAGGAAGGGGAGGCTGTGCCTACCTTCCTGCAAGCAGAATGCAGAGGGGCCCCTGCATCGTGCCATATCCCCACATCACACCCTCATGGTCTGGTCATCTGATGAGCCCTCTGTGGCCCAGCGTGCAGAGGTGCCATGGCCTCCTCCAGGCGCCCACTGTCTTGTGGGAGAGTCAGAAGACCAGGCAGGGTAGGAGCTGCCCAGACCTGTGGAGGGTTAGGTGCCTACAGGGCAGCAGGCTGAAGGCCAGAGGATGTGACAGGGGACAGGTGGCTACCGAGCTTGTGGTGACTGCATCAGACGGACCTCTGTTGTGGCATGGCAGCCGACCAGAAGAGACCTGTCCTGTTGGTCTGTGCCATGCTGCATGGGCAGAAACCACGCAAGGCCTCAAACCAGCATCAGGAGCAGCTCTTCTCTGCCCCTCTTGGGCAGACCACAACCTGGACAGGGTCTGCACAGTCACACACTGCCAGCTGCCAACACACACTGAGCAGCGCGTTCTGCCCTGTGTGCCTCACAGACGAGCTTTCCTGGCAGCCGAGGAAGCCGCTGCCCGGAGTCTGTGCGGGGAAGGGTGTGATGCCAAGGCTGCTGCCACCTTCTCTCCCACGGCTGTGTTCTGCCCTGCCAGGGCGCCTGCTGCTGTGTCCAGGAGCGCTCCCTGGTCGTCCTGGGAGAGATGGAGCAGAGGGAGGGAGTGGTGACAGTGCTTGGGGTCCCGGAGGAGACAGGGCGAGCCCCAGGCGGGTGTCTGTCCCACACATCAAATGTTCACCTTGTGTTCTGCTCAGAGCGCGGGCCAGGCGTGCACCTCTCACCTCTGTGGACAGGACCCCAGCAAGGCTGCCTGGTGTTGCCGGTGGGAGCGTGAAGGAGTCAGGACAGGGCTGTCGCCACACAGCCCTTGAGGGCCCATCTCGCCTCCTTGTGAAACTCTTCACCCTGTAAGTGACTGCTGCGTCCACATCAGGGGGGTGAGAATCCTGAGCAGGTTTACAGGACCTTCCCGGGCCACACTACACAGGAATTAAAGCCTGGAGCAGATTTGCAGGCCCACTGGAGCAAGGCCTTGTTTAACCAGGACCTGTTCTGCTGCACAGGGCTCCATGCACAAGGTGCCCTCTGGGACCAGCTGGGAAAGGGGAGGGGAGTGCTGCTTGCCTGGCAACCACAGACCTGCGCAGGATCGAGTTTTGGACCTGCTAACTGGCCCAAATTTGAGCCTGCTGATTGGTCCAACTTGGTATGACCTCAAGGTTTCTGATCAGAGGCCACTGATTGCCCCAAATTCCATTCTGTCTCCTGCCCCTGGGTAAGAGTGACCTCTCTGAGCGTGAAGGGGCATGCAGAGCAGTCAGCTGTCACAGTGAGGCTGACTGGAAAGCATGAGACATGTCTGTCCACCTTCCTAGGAGCTGCTGCCCCTCACCCTGCCCCTCCCGGCTCTCTCAGTGCTCCCCCAGGCCCACCCACCACGCTGTGGTCACAGTCCCTACTGGGGTCACTCCCCACCTTGTGCCCTGTCCCCAGCTCCCCTCCTGGCTCAGCCTCCTGCCTGAGATCTGTCTTTACAGCCACCCTGAACTCCTCACTCCTGGTGCTGATCATGGGTGCACATGGCCCTGGCAAAGTCCAGCCCTTGCCTGCTTTGTGCCAGCTGAGGTGAGGGCACCTGGGTGCCCAGCACTCCTGGCTTGGCCTGGTGACCACTGACCTCAAAGCGTGGCCTTGCCTTGCTCCCACTCCCTGCACTGTTGGTTCTCTCTGCTTCCTCACCCTCCGACGCTTCCTCCCCCGTGCTGCACCTCACACAAGCGTCGGGTTCCCAGCTCAAGCACCCTGCACACTGAAATTGGTTGCTGTGCCTTGAAATTTGCTCGTGCCTTCTTAGGACATTCTTGGTTTGTCCTTTGTGCTTCTATATAAGTTTCAAAGTCAGCTTTCAAAGGCATGAGGAAACCTTTGGCTTTGTGATTTCATAGTCTCTGTGGCTGTGTTAGGGAGCAGGGACGTCTTAGTTGCATTAAGTCTTTCAATTTACAAGCATAGTATTTACGTCTCTTGTCTTGATTTAGGCCTTTTATTTCTTCCAGTAGTGGTTTTGGATTTTTAGTATACAGATCCTGCCCGGCTTTCATCAGACTTATTCCTACATATCTGATGGTTTTCAAAATTATTGTAAGTAACTTGAAATACTTTGCCTTTTTCGAAATTCTTTGCTGCTCATATAGAGATACAGTCACTTTCCTCCCCTGACCTGTCTGTTGACCTCGAGTTCAGCGCCCACTGTAACGTGGATGAATTCTCTGTCTAGGCATGATCTGACGCCCTGCTAACTGCGGCGTCTCTGCCTGTTCTCTCCTGCTCTTGGGCACAGGTGTGTGTGTGTGTGTGTGAAGCAGTGCTGGTGCCCAGCCTTATGCTCAGTAACACTGGCCGGAAGTGCCCAGCAGAGCCTGCACATCTCTTGCGCAGGGCGGAACAGCTGCCAACTCCGGGAGAGCTGAGCATTGCATTAGCATCCTGGAGACAGGAGGAGATGGGAGGTTGATGGTGACGTTCTTACAGCTGGGGAAACAGACTGCAAGGCCCCCATGTCCCACAGCCACCCTGTGTCCTGGGGGAAGACTGCAAGGCCCTCGCGTCCCGCTGCTGCCCCGCGTCCCGGGGCTCCCGCTGGGCTTGGCCTCCTCATCTGTGACCGGCCGTGGGGTTGAGCTGCTCAGATGCCACTCAGTTCTTTCCTCAGTGCCCTCTTGCGCCCAGGGAGAGTGGGATATGCAATCTCTCTGATTTGCTGGCAGGACAGGAGCTCACTGTCTGGCCATGCCCTGTGCGTAGTTTGCACTGTCTTCTGAGAAGCAGTGGCTGCATGTGCAGAGGGAGACACTACATGACATGAAGTCGGAGGACTGGGCCTTGCCGTGTTCCCGAGCGTCCTCTCACGGTGGCAGAGCTCATGCAGGCTGAGCTGAGTCATGGAATGAAGGAGATGGCCTCCATGCTGTCTGTCGCTTTCTGGATGGGACAGCAAGTGTCACCTTCCTCCACCTTGTCCTCCTGCACTGTAGGATGTCTCCGAGTGGTCACTCCCCCCACCAATTGCTAAGACCCAGTACCACCCTTTCTGTCCCTGGGCCGCTGTTCCCTGGCCACCATGGCCAGCATGGGTGATGGCAGCCTGGGCCTTGCTGAGTGGGCCTTGCTGGCCTCCCAGCTGTCCCTGGACCTCCCCACCTTGGCCCTGTTATCTGGATGCTGGCCCACACTTCCCACTCAAGCTGCCCAGGCAGCAGCTGGCAGCCTCATCACCATGGCTATGTTTCTCACTAAGGCCCAGGTGGACCCTCGCTCGGGGCAGGGCCGTGTGGATCTGCGCACTGTCTCTCAGATTTGCCTTGCTTTTTGGCTTAGAATTTGTCTGAAGTTCTATGTTTTAGAGTAAGTTAATTATTGCAGAAGTCTCTCCTGAGTTAATCGCCAGAGAATTAGAAGTAATTGAGTTAAACACACTCACTGGGCACAGAATGGCGGCTGATTAACTGAGTGGTGCTGCACACGGCTTCTGGGTGCTGAAAGCTGTTCTCCCTTAATTAACCTTCTGGATTTTCTCAGGGCTCTAAATCAGCCACTTACCGCTCTGTGCTCACAGCCAGCGCAGGTGGAGGGGCGGTGGGTGGAACCGACAGCAGTCCACTGCAGGGCCCACCGTCGGGAGTGAGGCTCAGGCTTTGGCACACACCTGAGGGACACCTGCCATCTGTGGCAGGTCATTGTGACCAGAAGGAAAGGACTCAGGGGACCTCCAGGCTCCCCACAATGACCGAGATGACCCCTCTTCCGAGCTTTCAGCCTCAGGACTACATGCTTGGATCAGGCCACCGAGAAGGCCATCTCTCCGTACAGACTCACACCAACCAAGCTCACAGAGACCTGTGTGTACAGGAGACCAAAGCCTGTGCACAGTGGGAGGGGTTCCCTGACCCTGGGGTGCCTGGGAATCTGGCAGTGACCCTCAGGTGGGAGCCCTGAAGTGCCAGGGGGAACAGTGCCAGGGCCTGTGCAGGGATGAGCATTGGTCACAAGTATTGCCTGGCAGGTGTGCGGGGGATTTATTGATTCTTCTTGCCCAACACACATCACATAGTAGGTGGTCAGCAAATACTGTTCAATCTGCTCCAGGCCAGGAGCCAGCCAGAGGCCCTCATGGCCACTTGGGGTGGCCGAGGTGGGGAAGGCCAGCCACTATTTGTAGCATGATGCCTGGGGCTGCTGGTGTGGCTGACGGCTAAGGTCTTCGGCCAGATCTGAGAGGCAGATGAGAGTCAGGAGCCACTGTCCAAGCCAGCAGTGCGCAGGGTCAGTCAGGGAAGAGTCACTGTCTGGGGAGCTGCAATCCCCTGGAGTCACTGGTCCTCTCCAACACCCGCTGTGTGGCTCAGAGCAGGTGGGACACAGGATAGTGGCTGCATGCACCAGGGCCAGCTCCATGTTGGAGCTCCTGTTGGGCAGAACTGGACACATCTCTCAGGTCACTGATCAATTTTTCTTTTGAGTGAATAATTGCCTGGCACCAAGCACCGATGTGCTTGAGTCCTAGAAAGTAGAGGCAGGCTCCTGCTCCAGAAACCCACAGTTCCTTGTTTGGTCTCAAAGTAGACCCAGTGGCACCTTGGGGTTTGTGCCTTACTCTCTGGGGATGACGCCCTGGTCAGCAGCATACGTCGAGGCCTGGCCACTCCTCCTGGGACAGACACGGTTGAGGTAGGTGAGGCCGAGCTCTGTGCATGGGCATCAGTTTCACTGAGAGCTGTGAAAGGCATTCACCTCCCTGGAGAGGCTTCATGCCTGACCAGCACCAGCTCCCAGAACCTTGGGAGGGAAGAGAGCGCTGAGGGGTTGCCAGTGTCCCAGGGCAAGGTGTGGCCTGTAACTTGCTTTGTCTCTGCACTTGAAGGCTTCCTCTGTCCCCACACAGGGCCACCTGAGCTCCAGGCCCTTCCATGAGTGGTGGCTTCCTGATGGCTAGGGAACCCGTGGAGGGGATGCTTGTGAACACGGGACCCACGCACCACCTGCTTCCTTGCAGTCCTGGCAGCAGTGGCTCTCAGGTGATGGATTATTCAGGGCCCCAAGCACCTTCTGTCTGTGGTTCAGCCACCCTCGAGTGCTAGTGTCCTTGGGGTCCAACCAGCAGGGAGTGAAGGACACCCTGGGAGGACCCAGCTGCTCCCACATGCTTTGGGCTGGTGGTATCAATGCTCCTGCTGCAGGGAACCACGCAGGGGACCACGCATTAGGAGGAAGCTTGACAGGGGTTCCTGTGAGCCTCAGCAGCCTCCTCTGCTGAGGGAGAGCAGCACTGAGCTGCGCCCTGCCTGGATGCGCCTAGTACCGCAGGGGAAAGGCAGTGAGGCGCCTGCAGTGGGGGGGCGCCTTCCTGTGAGCAGCATCGCTGCTTAGCATGTGGAGGTCCCCACCTACCCAAAGGCTTGGTCCTAGGCAGCAAGGCCAGCTGACCGTGGACCGCAACCTCAGAGACCAAGAGCTAGAGAGTCCCTGTCCTCTGTTCACCATCGGGGCTCGGCGCAGTGCTGGGCAGTGGGTGACATAGCCATTGTTCTGGGGCAGGGCTGCTGGTCAGGTCCCTAACCTTCGGGTCCCTAAATGATGAGCCTAAATCATACTGCACCAGTGACCCTCAGTGAAATGCACCACACAAGCTCAGATACCACATGGTTTCTCTTATGTGACAAACCAGAGTATAAGTAATTTAGAGAAAAATAAAAGGTGACAGGAAATACAGACCTGGATCTGTAGCAAGTGGCGGGGGAGGGGCTGTAAGGAGAATTAAGACGTGTTAGGTGTGTGTGCCAGCTCCCCACAAAGAGTGGGGCCATGTGTGCTGCAAGCGTGTGCTGAGAATGAACGATTCAGCACACACTGCTCTGCCGTCTGTCACACCCAAGGTGCTCCTGACCAGGGAAAGAAGCTGCTCAGAGCCTGGAGTTCCTCCCCCACTGTCCCCGGCCCCAGGAGCCCACTTCGTCCCTTTCTTGGGAGCCTTCCCACGAGGAACCCTTCTCTGCACCCCCTCGGGCTCTGTGGCTCTTCCCCCTGGGACACCGAATCGCTCCTCCCAGGCTGCGGCAGGCCCGGGCACCTGTCCTCTACCCCAGCCTCTCTGCACGCAGCCTGCAGGGTGCTCTGAGGCTGTGTCGGGCAGAGACCTCTCAGGGAAGAATCCCGGCTCCAAGTGGCACCAAGTCCAGCCTGGGTGCTCTGCCCGTGTGCGGAACCCTCTGTGCTTCCCTCTCCTCTCTGGGGCAGGTGGCACTGCACCTGTGGCATCTTCCAGGCTGGGACAGAGTAGGAGAACCAGGGTGCCACCCAGCCTAGCCCGGCAGTGTCGGGAGCCTGAGGCCCACAGACCCGGGCCGGCCCTGCTTCAGTCATCCCGCTGGCTGGAGCAGGGTGGGGGTTGGGGCCTGGGCCAGGAGCGGAGTCCACACTGCTCTGCCCTCTCCTCTCTGCAGTGAAGGTCTCTAGGTTGTTCCTGAGGGCTCCCCTTCCTGAACAGCTCCCTGCTACCATGAGCTCCTCACTGACCACAGCGCCCACTCGGGTGGTGCCCATCAGCTGGACAGGCCCTGTGCAAAGAAGCATGGTGTGACAGGGTGGTGTCACAGCTCACGGGCTTCTGTAATCAGTGCTGTGGCCCTGGCCTAGGCTTGCGCTGCCTGCCGTGGCATCAAAACGCAGACTGGGTCAGTCTGTGCCACGGCCTCAGATCCCTCTCCACATTTAACCAGCACCGTGGAGGGAAGGAAAGCTGCAGCAGCTGAGGCATGGATACCACGGCACAGGACACTGGCCCTACTCTAGGAAGCTGCCTGCTGCTGCCTGGCCACCTGCATCCCCAGGGACAGTGCTGGCGCTGCCCTGAGTGCACAGGAGCCGTGTGTGGTCGGGACAAGCATCCGGGCACTCCGTGACTGCTCCTGGTGTGGACGGGCTGGTGGTGAGGCTGTGGGGCTGGCGTCCACGTACTGGGCAGCAGGCAATCAGGTCCTGCCTGTTCACTGCCCACTTGGCTTTAGGCCATACAGCCTGAGTTGGCTTTAGTCTATGCAGCTCTCACCCACCAAGCACTGCACATCGAGGCTGAGGCCACGTGAACTGGATCCTCTTCTGAGACAGGGGACACAGGGCTGTACCAGATGAAGCCAAGCCCAGGAGGGTCCCAGGGAGACACGGCCCTAGGCTCCTTCCTGTGGGCAGAGCGCTGGCTCCTACCCTTTCGAAGAGAGGGTCGCAGCCCCCACCCAGCCTGCTCCTGAGGTCTCAGATGCCTCTGCCTGGCCGGCTCACAGCGGGGGGGCAGCGGGACTGGAGGAAAGGGAACACTTTGCTGCCTGTCCCAGGGTCGCCTCCGAGGGGTGAGATAACGTCTGTAGCCGAACTGGGAAGGAGGGACCTGCCAGCAGTCTCTGGCCTGCCGCTGGCTCCAGGAGGGGCTGATGGAGTCTCCAGCAAAGGGCTGCCGTGGGGCCAAGGAGCAGGTCCTGTGCATGACCTCACTCTGACCTGGGCCCTGGGCTGGGCCTGTATGTGTCCATCGGGGCACAGGCAGTCAGAGCCCTCTGGGGCAAGGAGTGCTCCCTTGCTGGGGCCCTGGTAGAGCCGCTGGTGGCCCAGCAGCGGCCTAGGACGGAACTTCGTGGCAGGGAGCACAGAGGGAGGCACAGACCCTGTGGGCCCTTAGCACTCAGAGACCAGAGCTCTGCTGTCCACCTGGCTCTGCCCATGTGATGGCCACAGAAGCTCCACACTGCTCCCTGGCCAGGAGAGCTACACGGCAGAAGAGGGAGGCAGCCCCTGTGCAGGTCCTGCCCAGCTCGAGGCCCTGCACCCGCCCTCCCACGGGGAGGACTCAGCCTGGGGCTGGGAGCAGCTCTGAGGACACAGCTGGGCAGCAGTGGACACTATATCCTGCCTCCCAAGATCCCCCGACACATGGCCCAGGGCCCTCAGGACACTCAGCTTCCAAGCATCATCTGGCCTGGACAGTGGTCCACTCAGGCCCCTCCAGGCCCTGTGAACCGTGCTGGTGACCTGAGCGGGGCTGCCTACCACGTGGGAGGAGGAGCAGAGCCAGAGCCATCGCATGAACTTCGTAAGGCAGGGCTGGCTTCTCTCTGGAGGTAAAGAATGAATTCTCCCGGAATGGAGCGGCCGTTTCCTAAAAGGCGGTCCCCTCTCCCAAGAGGGGTGCAACCGTGCTGGTACATGTGGCTGCAAATTGGACGGGCTCGTGTGCATGAGAGGCTGGACCTGAACTCCCACCATCCCTTGCCCCATGGGCCACCCTCCACCCCAACCACCAGGCCCTCCTGGGAGACACTGTCCTTCCAAAGGTCCCAGCAGTGCTGGTCCCTCCAGCTATGGGAGCCCTGCCGGGACTGGGTTGGCAGGGTGCACCTGGCCCACCCCACAGGCCCAGGTGGGATCTACCACCAGCAGCCTCTACATCGCCCTCAGGCTTTGTGTGCGAGCAAGACCCTGATGGGATGTAGGCAGACCGGACAGGGGCTCATGGCACTGCAGCCTTTCGGCCTGCACTTGCTGCGTCCCCTGCCATAGCACAACTCAGCCTGCCCTGCCCATCCTCCCAGGACCCCACAGTGGGCAGCCCCGCACCCACATGGTCTGGCTCCTCACTCTACCTAAAGGCCTGGGCAGCAGCCAGGAGCTGGGCCCAGGTGCCAGTGAGTGACATGGCACTGGCTGCTGTCTGGGGCCTTTGCCTCTCTCTGTGCTCACTGTCAGCGCTCTTTGCTGCCTGTGCTGCCTTCAGGTGAGGGTGCAGCACTGCAGGCACCGGCTGGTGGCTGGAGTGAGCATGGGGCCGGGCCCCAGAGCCCAACACAGGCGCAGGGCACCCGTGGGTGTCTGGAGCATGCACAGCATGCTGGGCATGGCACGTGTGAGCTGAGTAGCATTCATGCAGTGTGGGTGCATGTGGTGGGTGTGCATGTGGGCTGGGAGGACAGCGGGTATGTGGTGTGTGGTACTTGTGTTGCTGTATACACGGGATGTGGTATGCATGTGGGGCTGTATGGTAAATGTGGAATGTGGTTTGTGTAGAGATGTGCCTGTGTGTATGCCACATTGTGTGGAATGTGTGTAGAGTGTATGTGAGTGTGACCTATCTGTACTGGTGCGTGAGAGTGTAGTATGTAGAAAGCGAGTGTGTAGTGTGTGAAGTGTGTGTATAGGTATGTGGCATGTGATATACCATGTGTGGAGAGTGTATGCTATGTGTGGGATGTGGATGTCAAATTGTGTGTAGAATATGTGCTGTATACAGTGTGTGGCTCTGTGCAGTGTGTGTGGAATGTTGTGTGGTGTGTGTGTGTACAGGTATGTGTGAAGTGTATTGTGTTGTGTGTAGAAGTCTTGCACACCTGTGTGCCAGGTACTGGGGAGGCTGACACAGGATAGCTGCATGCACTCCAGAGGTGGAAGCTGGCCTGAGCAGTACAGTGACACCCCATTTCTAAAAAACTGTCCAGGTACAAGGTTACCTCATGTGTGTCCCACACATACGGACACTCAAGTGGCTCCCAGGCAAGTGTGGGTGCTCCTGAGGGGCCAGGAACCCACAGGTGGGAGGCCCAGGGCCCAGCTCAAAGCACTGTCCTGAGCCACACAACAGGGGAGGCCACACAGCCCCTGTGGAGCAACTGAGGCGTTGTGGCCCCGATCCGGGGTGGCCTCGTACGCATGCAGCAGCGGCAATCTGGGCAGACAGGAGTGTGAGCTGTGCTTCTCTGTGGTGAGTAGGGGGTGGCCTGCACCATAGAACTCTGTGAACCCTGCAGGGCAGGCATGGCCCTGGCTCAGGGACCCTTGCTAAGGCCGCCAGTTGAGTGGCATGTGGCACCAGCAGGTACCATCTGCTTGGGCGGGTGCTGTGGGTCAGGCCAGGGTGGCCCTGGGCAAAGACACAGGCTTGGGGATGTGCAAACGCCCACAAGGTACATCTCAGGAGCCTGTGTTGTGAGCAAACACACCCACACCCTCACCACTTGCACACCCTCCTGCACATGTCAGCTGTATCCTGATGCGGGGAGGGCCCATGACACATGCAGGGAACCACCATGCTGCTTGCAGAGGGGTCAGCGAGGCCAGGGGAGGCAGAGAATGCCATTGGCGCAGGGTGTAGTGCATGGCCTGGTGGCCAGGCCACATTGTGCCACCCGGTCACCCTGTCCCCCACACATATTCCCAAGGAGAGCCAGCTTGGAGCTGTGACCCATGCAGCAGCGACGTTGGAGCTGGGCTTCAACCTCAGGCCTCTTGGACCAAAGCCCACTTTCTGGACTTCTCAGCCATTCCTCTCCTTGGGGACCAGCTTGCCCCAAACTCCTGCCCCGGGGGAGCCCTGCTGACCGGTACTGGGGAGGCAAGTGTGTCCCTTGCAGACAAACCACACAAGCCCAGCCTCCTGATGACATTGCCAGCATCTCCAGTGGTCCTCAGACAAATCCGAGCCACTCTTCAAAGTGTGATCTTCACGCCCTGGGAGAGTCCCTCCCACTGCCTCCGCCCAGCCTCGCTGGGATTTGTGCTTGGCGCTAGACAAGCTAGCCAGAAATCCCCAGCTTGGCCGGAAGCCGCAACTGTGGCCAGAGCTGTCCAGGGCTGCCGGAGAGTGCCACTCCCACGGCGTCTGGGCAGCAAGCGCTCCTCTGTTTTCTGCTGCCTTTCACTTTTCTTCTTTTTGTCAGGCTCATGTTTAATGAAAAGGAACAGCTGCTGGCAAATCCCCAGCTTCCAGGTGGGGCTCCTGTGACAAGGTCTGCTCACGTTCTGGGCAGGAAATGGTGCCCTCTGTGGGCTGGGACATGGGGTTGGAAACTCCTCAATGTCTGAGCCTTTTTCTTCATGGCCACCCGGATTTGCCTGTTCAAAGGTGTCAGAAGCTCCTGGCTGAGTCTGGAGCCACAGCTACACTGTTGGCCACGTATGTGTGTGAAAATAGGCCAGTGGTTTTTCTTCTCCTTTAACGAAAAGTGTGGGCATGTGGGTGCATGTGTGTGCACATGCATGTCTGGGTTTTCCAACACCCGCTACTCAAACAGCTGAAGCAATTTCAACTCACTTTTCCCCAGAAGCTCGTGCCAGCTGTGGCTCAGATGCTGGGACACTTCATGGGAAGTTGTTCTCCATGCAAGTTAAGTGCAGCGTGGGAGGAGCAGGCCTGTGGGAGAGCTCCTTGGTCACATGCCCCGGCTTCTGCAAGCTGCACCCGCCCGCCACCCAGGGCTAGAGGAAGGGAATACCCATCCGTCCACTAGGAGGGGACGGCCTGCTCCTCCCATCTGAGACAGGAGACAGGGTAAGGCCTCACACATACGTGCAAACACACTCATACACATTTTAGCTCCAAAGAGACGGACAGAGGAAGTTCCCTGAAGCACGAGAGCAGAGTGGGTGCAGTCAGGTATGACTGCCTTGCCCTGGACATGGCCAAAGCTGAGGAGCCTGGGGCTGCAGCCAGGTCACAGAAACACAGAGCTTTATCCTGCTGTGTTGGCCTCTGTTTCTGCCAAGTCTGAGAGAACCCTCGCCCTTCATCCATGAACACAGCCGTAGCCTGGGCCAAGGTCCGATTCTGCCCCTCCCATCCCTGAGGGTTGTTGGACATCCTCACACACACGAGGCCCTGCTCACCCACATTGGCATCCTCTTCCCTGGTGTGGGGGAAGGCTCGCCCTGGGCCCCATGAGTACCACCTCCCCATGCCTCTTCCATCTCAACCAGGCCTCCTCCCACCGCTGTCTCCCCCCTACACCACCGGCACACCTGGCTGGCTGGTCTTTGTGGCCCCCACTCACCACCCTCAATCTTACAGCCTCTTGTCTTCTGGCACTGCTGCCCGTGGCTTCCTCGCATGTCCTGGGAGCACCGCTGACCCTGCCTAGTCAATGCCTGGGGCATCTCTCAAGCCTTACCTTGTTCGATTTCCATGCTGCCCTCCACAGTAACTGTCCGTCTACCCATCTGTCCATCCCATCTGTCCACCCACAGCCTGCCACATGGTGGTTCCATGCATTTTGTTCAGGCCAGGCTTCCTGGGTTCTGCCTTGGTCCCGCCCACTTCTCCTGAGACCCTCCTGGTCCCTCCAGCCAGCGCCTCCTTCTGCTCAGTGTGCTGCTCATGCCAGTGTCCTCTCCTTGCACGCTCCTTGCATGCCTGCTCTCTAGGGCCTTGGCAGAGCTGCCCATGTACCTGCTACCGCCAGACCACAGAGGACGCACAGATTCCTATGCCTTCTGCCTAAGAGCAGCGTTCCCCTGGCCTGCTCATGTACTCTACGTGATCAGAGAAACTTCCCTAGCAACATACTGTAGAAATGACCCCTGAAAGTGTTGCCTTCCCCTGGCCTGCTCAGAAAGAAGGTGCATGGTGAGGCACAGAGCAATTCCCCTGGCCTAGGGTCCCCTCCTAGGGTGCAGCGCCACGTGGGCACTGCTCCTGACGGCCACGGCCAGCTCCCCAGACCTCTCAGGGACCAGGCGCTGACATGCAGAAGCTACATCCAGGCCACTAGCAGGAGATGGAGGTCTGAACTCAGGGCCTTGGGAACATGAACACCACCAGGTGGGACATGAGACGCCAGCCATGGGATAACCTGAAACGTGGGCTTCAGCAGAATTAAAGAAATTTGTCATTAAAAACATTGTCATAAAATGTGAAGTCAAACCATGAACTGTGAAAATAACTGTACCTAATATACCTGGAGGAGACTGGCAGGTGAACAACAGCATGCCTGCCTACAGACCGGTAGTGAAGACAGCAGCCCAATTAAAACGGCACAAGAGGAGCAGAAACCTCCTGCGGAAGACGTAGGAGTGGCGACTCAGCGCATGAAAAGGCAGTCGGAGCTCAGTCATGGGGAAATGCAGATGGAAACCACCGTGAGCCTGGCCGCACGCTCTCTAGGGCGGCTGAGCCTCAGAGCTGACCATACAAGGGTGGGCAGCAGGGAAAACCATCAGTCACCTCAGGGGAGCGCTCAGCACCTGTGACCTGATGCTTTCCCTCCTGGGTACCACACCAGAAGAACGGATGCCGTCTATGGAGACGTGAAAGCATGTACCTAGCAGCTTCATTTCCAGCAGCAGAGAACGAACAGCCAGGCGCATCTCAGCAGGGGCTGGGTAAAAAGTTAAGCGAAGATGCATCCGCACAGCGCGACACCAAGAACAAAACAGACGAGGCAGCAAGCTGGAAGCCCCTAAAAGTCTCTTAAGTGAAGCGGAACAGATGCACAGGTTGGCTGCATGATTCCATCTGTGTGAATCACTGGGACAGGTACAGTTAGTCTTTGTTGATAGAAGTCACACTAGTTTCTGGTGATTGGAGTTGGGCGGGGCAGGACTGGCAGGAAGGGCTCTTCCTGGGTGAGGGAGATTCTCTCTCAGTTCAGGTAGGATCCCAGGGATCCCACGGGTCACACGGAGGACGCTGTGGAGAACCCTTGGGGTGTGTCCACTCTAGTGGATCTTTCGTTGAGAGCTTTGGGACTTCTTTTTTCAAAGTCCAGAGTCTCTGCCTCGACCTCCAAAGGGGGAACGAAAAGCAGGATGTGCAGACCAGGGCCCAGAGGTGGACCCCGACCAGGGAAACCGTGATTGTCACCTTACACAGCCAGCCTCAGCCCTCGCCCACTGCCTGTCAGCATGTGTTCACTGGGTGCCAGGAGCGTGCTAGTGATTCTGTAAGCGCTTAACCCTGGGAGATGGCTGATGTGCCCCCAGATGTGGAGCTCTGGGGACCAGACCACAGAGCCAGCCTCAGCCTGAGGGCCTCCCCGCCTTCTCCAGGGTGAGCGGCTTGGGCCCCAGGCTTGCTTGGGGGCTGCAGCCTGTGCAAGGCCAGCGCCCCACTCCAGCTCTACCCCAGCGCCGTGTCTGTCCCCGAGCCTGAGTCCCACGGGCTCCCGCACCCCCTCTGCAGAGCTCCCTGTCACCACAGGAGCAGTGTGCAGAGACTGCTGGGGCTCACTGTGCAGACTGCTGGCTTGGAATGGTCCGTGATCACAGCTGCAGCTGGGGAGGGCTCTGGGGCAATGAACCGTGACAGTCCTTGGAGAAACGTGAATGCGGCCTCAAACGCGAGCCCTGAGGAAAAAGCACCTGCTTCCTGGGGGTGACAAGACATCACTGCCACATCTCAGCACCTCTCTGAGGAACCTGATTTCCTTGAACTAGGTCCCTGAGTTTTGGAATAAAGCCCCTTTGTCAGAACCTCCTGGGCCCAGGTGGCTAAGGGGACCACAGAGCCTTAGTGAGTTCTTTCCATGGAATTTTCTGTAGAATAAAAATGTTTTATTTCTTAAAAGCATGATCTAAGTGGAAATTATTATGGCCACTGAGAAATAAAATGTTTAATTACTAAGTAAAACAAATTAAAATATCTTCAATCTCAAGAAAAATAAAATCCAGCAGAATTCTATACATGTGTATATATGTATCTTTTGCAAGTATATTCACCCATTGAAGTACTTTTATTCCATTGGTGGTTTAATTTTAAAATTCTGGCCAATTTTCTCTATGCTCTCTGTCTTGTGTCACTGACAGAGGTGACCGTTTCTACTCTAATCGCCGTGTAAGGAGATATTTCTTCCTGCCTATTCTGAGTATTGCTGGTAAAATGTACGTGTGGTGAAACAGAAAGGGACCCTGGAGCTGACAGTGACCACCGCAGCCCTGTGTCCCCTCCCATGGCGCTCAGCCCTCACACCTCGGCCTGAGTTTCCCTCTGGGCCCGAGCAGGGGGGCTCACCAGAAACAGCCCTAACGAGTAAGAATGGGAGAGACGCCCCACTCCTTCTATACAAATCAGTATACCACCTGTCCTCTTTCTTTAACAACTACAGCAAGTCTTCTGATTTTTAAAATTTTTTATTTTTAAATTGAGGCCAAAGACCTTACAAAAAAACGGATGAATCAGTGGGTACAGATAAAATATGATTGAAAAATATGGCTAATATTTCAATTTGGAAAAAATTATTACAGTAAAAGACACATTGCCAATGAGTTCTCCTCAAGACCCTCCTCCTCAGTTCAAACACACCCATCCCATCATGAGGAAAGGCCTGCAGCAGCTCTGCAGCAGCTCTGGAGTCCTCTTCCCTGAGTGTCTTTTGTTGTGCTGTCCTGGCTGCCTTGATATTTCTCTTTCAGGGTTATTTTGACTTTGGGGAAGGGCCAGAAGTCACATGGTGCCAGAACCAGTGGATAGGGTGAATGAGGACATAGGACACAGTGTCATTTTTTTTTTTTTTAAGCAGGGCCTGGCTATGTAGTTTATTTTTTTTTTCATTTTTTTTTTATTTTTTTCTGGCTATGTAGTTTAGCCAGGCCTTGAACTCACTGTGTTGCCCAGGCTAGCCTTGAACTTATAGGGATCCTCCTGCCTCAGCTTTCCGGGTGCTGGGATTATAGGTGTACACTCCATGCCCATCTACAGTGTCATATTTTTATTTGACAGAAACTGCTGTAAACATTTTGAACCAATTCAGGACACTGAGGTAGTCATGGAAAGACACTCATGACAGAAGACTTCCAGAAC
Source organism: Dinomys branickii (assembly GCA_004027595.1). NCBI lineage: Eukaryota > Metazoa > Chordata > Mammalia > Rodentia > Dinomyidae > Dinomys > Dinomys branickii. Next base: position 115,481 of record PVLD010002364.1, on the reverse strand, counting down.
TGCTGCAGAAAGAGGTGAGAATGACGGGACTGTTTGAGGAGGGGGGACTTTGAGGAGATCCACAGCAATATGTTTTACTTTAATACATTTTTTAAACTAAATGTTCACTGTATATTTTGATGACCTTGTATCATCGCCAAGTGAGTGCACCTGTCCCCCACTGTCCAGCCAAGAACAGAGCGGCACCTTGGAAATCCCCTCAGCCCTCCCTGCCCACCTCCCCCCAGCCTACCGTCTTCACCATCGTCACCACAGGTGAGCTTTGTCTTTCCTAAACTTCTAAAAGCAAAACCACTCAGTATGCAATCATTCACATCTCGTATCTTTGGCCTAACATTTTTGTGAATTCATTTATGGTGCTGCACGTAGCTGTAACTGGCTGTCACTTCTGGTCATTTCCGATGACTTCAGTTCATCTTCTCTATGACCAATGGACATGTGGGTGTTTCCAGTGCTGGCTGATACAAATAACACTGCTGAGAACATTTTGCTGCGCCCTTGGGGAAGATGTGCTTGGGTTTCTGTTGTACCCACCCATTCGTAGAACACCCGTGACACTGTGGCCCGACTTCACTCCAGAAGGCAGCAGCGTTCACACACTCATGGCCAGCCCAGCAGTTCTGCGTCTTTGCCGTTGGCCTTCTTAACTTAACCGCTCATTGGGCGGCAGCAGCAGCACAAGGTTTTCATCTGCATTTTTCTTTTCATTTGCTTGTTAGGCAATGGATAACCTTTGTGAAGTTCTTGTCCTCTCACCGATTTTTCTTTTCTGTTGTCTTTCCTTCTTGATCTGTAGACGTGTCCATGTTCTCGCTATGAGGCCTCTCCAGATGTGTGGAGCAAACATGTTCTGTGAGAAGGTCTGCCCCTCCCCCGAGTCTTCCCAAAGGACAAAGTTCTTCATCTTAACATACTCACCTCTTGATCCCTTCTCCTGGACTTGGGCAGCCTTGTTGCTTTCCAGGGCCTTTAAAAGACTCTAGAAATAGTTTCTCCAGCTTTTCTGGATGTTCCAGTAAAGAACTGGCAGAACTGCCCATGACCATTAGCATTAGCTCTTCAAGTCCATTCTTCTAGCTTTTCCATACTTTTAAGTATGTACTTGAACAGTGTATATAGACTTCTTTTCTTTTTGTTTGTCTTGTTTTGTCTTTCGAGACAGGGTCTTGCTATGCAGTTCAGACTGACCTTGAGCTCACTTTGTAGCTCAGGCTGGTCTTGAACTCATAATAATCCTCCTGCCTCACCCTCCCGAGTGCTGGTATATCTAGACTTAATATTGTAAACATTTTATATTAATTTTTATTGTAGTAGATGAACATTTAATGACTTTATACTGTACCCCCAATAGTGTTATTCCATGATTTAAAACTTTAAGCCACTTTTATTTTACATTATATCAAAAATTATTCACTGCAGATGCATGAGGTTGACAGAAATTTTCTGCGTCAGTATTTAGAGTGATGAGTGAGGGTCCCTTTGAAGCTTTCAACAGCCTCAACCAATACTGTACATTTTCCAGAAACATCTGTTTCAAATATAGGAAGCTGTGGGCTTCTTAGATTCCCTAACTTACTCCTGCTACTTCAGCCCACCCCAAAGACCATGCCCTGGGGCTGGCAGAGTGTGGTTGAGTGTGTCCCAAGGCCCCTGTGTTAGCAAGTTCTTCCCAGAGTGGCACCATGGGAGGGTGGGCCCTTTAAAAGCAGGGCCTTGTGAGTGGTCTTGGGCCATTCTGTGCTCTCAGAGGGCACCATGGTAGCCAAGCCCCTTCCTTTTCTTCCCTTTCCTCCCACTTTCTAGCCACAGGGTGGGCATCTTTCTCCACCACACCCACCTGCCATGGTGTGCTTCCTGTGGCAGACCCAAAAGCAGGGGGCCATGGGTCATGGAGTGGACCCTCCAAAACCATGAGTAAGATATCCACTTCCTCCACACTGCTCACCTTAGGTTTTTGTTGGGTGAGTTAATCAGTGTCCTGGAGCCTGACCTCAAGCTACTGAGGGCCAGGTGCTCCTTTCTGCTGAGCCCCACTGGCCTGTCCCTTGGGCATCCAGGCATTGACAGAGTGAAAAAGACTTGGGAAATGATTTCTAGCTGCTGAGCCTGGTGACAGAAGAAAAGAAAAATGAAAAAAATTTTAAGGAAACTTCAGGTTTTTGCTGAAAAAGGTTCCCGGGTGAATTAGAGGCACAGTCGAACAGCTGGGATGTGTGACGTGAACTCTGCCAGGAACCCAGGGTGGAGACGAGGGCTGGAAGGCACATCCTGAGGGTGTTGCATTGGGTGTGCCGCCTGCTGTGTGTGCTGCAGTATTCGAGGAAAGGCTATGACACAGACCTTTTTCAACATTGAGAGTCATCAGTATTGCAGGCTGCCATTCCTGTGGCTACATACATCCACAGGGTAGGTCTAGAAAATGGGGTCATGGCAATGGTCCCCAATGCAGAGCCCCTGGTATTGCACCGCACCCCCACTGGTTTCCCCTCTCTCCGGGCTCCAGGCACTGCAAGAGGTTCTGAGTATCCTTGGAGTCTCTCTGTCACTCCTGCAGCTGGGAGGTGGGGGCCGTGAGAGGTGTCCTCAGTGAGCCCGAACAAGCACCACACAGTTTCCTGCACCTCCTGAGTGGTGGCTCTGACTGCCCCTGGCTTTGCTTTGTTGGACTGTGTTCGGTGGTTCAGGAAGACTTTGTTTGCGCAGGCTCACGAGGACAATTTCCCTGGCCCATCTCTTGCCTGCTGGTCTGGGCTACAACTCTTCCACCAGCCTGGGAGGAGCTCTAAACCATGAAATGTGCCATGGGATTCTTACAGCCTGGGGTCTCATCCCATCATCCAGATCTCTGTGGCTGTCCCTGCTGCTGCCTCTCCCTGGAGAGCCCAGTGGCACACAGGGAGATGGGCATCACATGCACCCTGTGCACTCACTGAGCATGTGCTGGGACCAGGAACCACCCAGCCCAGAGTACAAGATCAGATGGATCTGCCATTGGGGTCCCATCATACCAAACACATTGGCAGATCCTGTGTCACAGCTCAGTGACAAAAATCTGCAGGGCCATAAAAAGAGGAGGAAATTTCTCAGGGTGGACAGGGATGAGCAAGTGCACAGCTGGAAAGCTCTCGGTGGCTCGAGGCCTCTGTGACCCACCATGACCTGCAGGTGGGACACAGAGGAGAGGTCCTCCCTGGTGGACCCAACAGGCCAGAGGGTCTTCCAGCTGGCAAAGGCGACAGGAATGGCACATGCTGGTATGAAAAGAACATATAAGGCAGCAAGAGTCTTCACAAAGGTTCCAGGGGACACAGTGGGATGGACCTTTAGGCTCCAGGGGATGGATTTTGGGGACCATGTGGAAGGTGAGGGAAGATAAGGGGGAACATTCCAGAAAGAAGGCTTGCCAAGGGGCAGTTCCATCACCAGACAGAGGGCGCGCGCAGTCTCTGGGTGAAGAGGCCCAACAGAGCCGGGCTGGTGGGCATGTGTGAGTGTGAGTATGCGTGCACGTGTGTGTCACGGGAAGGGGCAGCAGAGGCATCCTGGGGAGTGGGTGGCAGGTCCACAGCAGATGTGAGTGAGGGGTAATCAGGACACACCCTTGGTTTATATTTTCTTAATGTATTTGCAAAAATGTCTGTATTAATAAACATAAAAAGGGATTTGAATTCAAAATACACATAGGCTCCTTTTAGGATTAAAAAATACAGACCCAAAGCTGTGGTCACTGGGTATGGCGCCTCCAGTGTATGGTCTCTTGTGACCTCCAGGCAGCGCAGGGAGAGTGCTCAGCAGTCCTGACGCCGGGGCCCAGGTGAGTCCCACGGCCTCTCTAGGAGGTGGTGCTGTGATGGCCTAGGTGAGAAGGGGACCCGAGTGCTGCAGGTCACAGGGCTCTCAGTCACCGAGTCCGGATCTTCCCACATCGGTGTGTGGAGTTGATGAACGAGGTGAGGTGGGCAGCAAAGAGAGGAGGTTGCTTGGTGCGGAGTCTTGGGAGGCCCCGGTGCTGAGCTGAACAGTTCCACTGCAAGAGGAAGTGTGGTGTGGCCACAGGGTGTGGCTGTTCCTACCCCAGGGCCTCCAGGGCCACCTTCATCCCCGAGACGGGTGGTGCCACACGGGGGGCAGGGGCAGAAGCACGGCTCTCCTCTGATCATCTCCTATTTAGTGTTGGTTTGCAGAGCACAAGCACTCAGAATCACCACCCAGCCTGTTCTGGAGCAGAGCCCCAGGGAGAGCGTGGAGCCATCTGTCACTTTCCCCGAGGTGTTCCTACCATGCTGGAGACACTGCTGTCCAATGGCAACACTGGGTCTGAGAGGGTATCAATAGCAAGTGGCTGCTACTAGGCACAGCTGCAGTTTTCTTTGGTACTGGGGATCGAACTCAGGACCTTGTGCTTGCCAGACAGGCACTTATTCCACTGAGCTATATCCCCAGCCCAGCTGCAGTTTTCTAGATCTGCTCTTTCCCCTTTGGAGGGCAGTGAGACAAAACCTGGAGTGGACAGGAAAATTGAGAGATAGATGTTCTCTTCATAGGGAGGAGACCCCAGAAAGGACTCTCACATGGCAACTGGGCACAAATGCAAAGCAAAGAGTTTTCTGTGACTCAGGACATGCTATAAGCTGCCCTTTGCACTAGGAGACGGAGGCTACAGTTTGCAGCTGAATGCCGCTGTCTTCCTTCTTTCCCTTCTCTTTCTTTAGTATGTGCTGCGAGAGTTTACTGAGAAACCAGCCAACATCTTGGAGGTCCTCAGGCCACCTCAAGTACTGCTGCTTCTGCACAAACCCTCGGACGGCCGGATGTCTCATTAACTCATACGGGGTCAGCGACCCCACCACCACCACGATGAGCACTCTCCGCAGATCAGACACACACCTGTCCTGGGCATAGCTGAAGGCTTCCAGGCACCATCCGTCGCCAAGGAAATGCCTGCTCACGAGGCAGACCACTTTCCTGCTGCTCCAGATAGCGGCCTGGAGGTTGGCAATGTGGTCTTCCCCGGGGACGAAGTCTCTCTCTTCAAAGCACAGGTTAAGCCTATTTCGGTCACTGTACTGGGTGTCCAGGTGTTTAAGCAAAGCGTTCTGCACCCACTCAAAGTCTTTGCTACTGAAGCAGAAGTAGGCGTCATACTTGTAGGTGTGCAACTGTCTTCTTGGGGGGCGGTCGCCCAACACCAGGCTCTGCACTGTCTTGTAGCACAGGAAACAAAACCCTCGGAGCTTTGTGACTACAAGGATGGTCGTGAGGAACAGGGTCACAGTGGCTGCAGACAAGATGAAAAGGGCAAACCGCAGGGACTTTAAGGCCTCCTCCTCATCACAGCCTTCTGTGGAGAGAGAGTAGAGGGACACGTCTGTGAGCCAGGCAGGGTATGCACAGGACATGTCCTCCGGAGACCCTTCCAGAGTGACGTTGGTGTGGTTGAGCCATCTGATGAAAGTGCTGAGCTCACACTCACAGATGAACCTGTTATGAGTTATGTGCAGGGAGCGAAGCGACGTGAAAGAGCTGGGATCGGGAGTGAGGAGCTGGTTCCAGGATATGTCCAGGACCTCCAGGTTAGCAGGTAAAGTGCCAGGAGAGAGTGCTGTCAGCCTGTTGGAGTTGAGGCTGAGTCCTCTCAGTGAAGCCAGGTCACTAAATACCCCAGGGGGAAGAAAATTAAGGTAGTTATTATTCAGAAACAGAACCCGGAGATGGGAAAGCCCCTTAAACACATCCCAGCAAAGCCCGGTTTCCCAGGCGAGTTGCATCATATTTTCTCCAAGGAAAAGGTTTTCTAAGCTGGGGTTTGCTGAAGGACTAAGACCTGGCTGACAAGAGGAAAGGCGATTTTGATTTAAGATGAGTGTCTGGAGATGTGGTATCCGGAGGAGGAAGTAGAGATCGGCCAGTTTTTCCAGCCTGTTTTCTGATAACTGGATGAAGTTGACCTTAAGGTCAATGTCTGGCAAGGTCACCAGTTTATTGCCACTTAGAAAGACAGTAAGTATGCTTGGAATAAAAGAAAGGGTCTTAAGAGCATTGTCCCGGAGATCCAAGGTCTGGAGATTTCCCAAGAATCTGAAGGTTTGGTCCTGAATGACCCCAATGTGGTTCTTCTGCAGATCGATGTATGCTATGCGAGGCAGCCCTTGGAAGTTGGAATTGTACAGCTCCCCCAGGAGATTAAATGACATATTGAGGATCTGCAGGCTGTCAAGCCCAAGGAATGCTCCATTTGAGATCTTGTTTATCTTGTTTCGGGCAAGGTTCAGAACCTTCAAGTCCTTGAGTGTCTCAAAGAGCCGGGGGTTCAGGGAGAAGATGAACCCTTCTGAGAGGTCCAGGCTCCTCACTGAGCTTCTGGCTAGGCCTGCAAATGTGCGCCAGTCAGGATCTTTGATGTTTTGGAAGCCAAACCCAGCACCCATGATGTGGTACTGAAGAATCAAAGAGGAAACTACACTCCCAGAGATGGCACTGCTGAAGTTTCCAGTGATGGCCACTGTCCAGCCATTCTTGGAAGCATCCAGGGTTTCCAACCGCAGGTTCCGGAATGGGTTTCCACACTGCTCCCAGTCCACACCGTGGCTATACACCTGGGTCCATCTGAGGCTGAGAAAAGACAACGTCTTGCCTTGAAGAGGGCTGAGCTCGCCCTCACATATGGTGAGGATTTTGTTGAGAGAAAAATCCACAGACTTTAAGGAATTCAGCTTCTGAAACGATGGATGAAGGGAAAGGCTACTAATCTGATTGATGGACAGATCAAGGTGGGCTAAGGAATTTAAATTTCTGAAATAACCGTCCCTCAGCACAGCCTCTGAGAGACCACAGGAAAACAGTCTAAGCTCAAACAGCCGGGGCAGGCCCTGGAAAGCATCTGGATGCAGGATGTGGAACTTGCTGTTGCCCAGGTCCAAGATCCTGAGGTTAGGCAGGTTCCGGAAGGCCTCTGCGCCGATGGTCAAGGGTTTTAACTGGGCCGCAAGCTCCAGCAGCTGAAGCTGCTCCAGGAAGGGGAATGACGTGCTGGTGACTGTTTCAATGTAGTTGAAACTCAGCAGGAGGTTCCTGGTGGTGCTGGGGACTGGGGGCACCTGGGTGAGGTTGCAGGAACGGAACAAGGCTATCTGACCATCAGAGGAGCAGGGCTGGATTCCGAGCACAGGGCTGACCATGAGCACCACAACTGCGAGAAGGCCAAGGGGACCTGCCATGCTCCTACAGAAGAGAGGAGACAGCAGCACTCAGCTCAAGCCCGAGAACTTGGGGACCCCTAGGATGTGCCATGCCCTCAGTCCCCTTTGCCCCTCTGACCCCATGATAGGCTGCTGGCCGGTGCTGCTGGTGTAGACAAGGCTGTTCTGGCCATCGTCCTATGACACCCTTCGTACTGCATCTTCTACACGCTGGTCACCACTCCCGGTCTCTAAAAGACACTGTGCCTGGGCTGGGGCTGTAGTGCAGTGGTGACGGCGCTTGCTGCGCATGCCTAGCTCCTGTGTTCAACCGCTAGCACCACAAAACTAAACAAAGCCAACAAAAACTTACCTGTACTTTACATTAACTGTTTGCTCATTCCTTCAAGATTTGCTGAGGAAAACTGGAGAAAATTACAGGAAGAAACAGAGCTTTGGTTCCTCTTAGTCGAAGGGTCCCTTACAGCCCCAGAAGTCGCCTGAGGGCTGGAAAACACCCCACTGTCCCTTGCCCTGCTCTGGCCTCCAGCTCACCTCCAGGGCTGTGCGCTGGTCTGTGTGCTGCACAGCTGGTCACACAGCCCTTGGGTGTGCTATGTCATCTCCACCATGTCTGACTGGCGCAGCATCACGGGATGTGCTAGCCTCCCCTGGCCCCCCCACTGACATCTGCATGGTATGTGAGTGCACAACAGTGGCCCAGGCCACCTGTGGAGTCCCCGGGGTGTGGTAGACCGCTGAGAGACCTGCAGTCGGCTTCCATTTTGTAAATTACCAGCCATCTTGAAAGTTAAGTTCCAGTTTCCATATATGGTCAGTTTCCTTATATGGTTAGTTTCCTGTGACTTCTGTATATGGTCAATTTCCTGTTAATTACATAATATCGCCGGATGCTCTGACCACCCTCGCGTGATGTCTGGACCTCCCTCCGTTGCCTAGTTACCCGCTGACGTCCATCCCCACTCCCGCGTGTATATAAGCCCGAGCTTTCCGCTCAATAAATGAGACTCGATCAGACTCCTGTCTTGTCTCCATTTCCCGTGTCCCTCTTGTCTCTTTTCCATCCCACTCCCCCTCTAGGGCCTTCGTTGACTGCCCGCGGGTCGGGACACCGGGGGAGGCCACTCTCTGCCTGGGCTGAGTATTTGCCTGGTGTGAGCAGCAGCGGAGAAAGGTGCTTAGTACATGTGTCCCAAGCACTGTGCTGTGTCCCATGAGAACAGAGAGAGATCCCAGGGAGCCCATCCTCCAATCTGTTGCCCACACAGCTCCTCCAGGCCTGGACCTGGGGCACATTCAGTTTGCCCACTATTCTCCCAGACCCTCCTTGCTGTTGGTGTCCACTCACTCAGTGTTTATTTGCAAAGGACACTAGTATGGGGCCTTGCTAGTAAAGCCGTGGTCCTTGATGGGGACAGTGGCCAGGGAGCACTCTGTCCACCTGCAGCCATCCAGGCCCTTTGGGTCTTCACAGGGAGGGAGTGGGTACACCCCAGGAGGCAGGAGCCCTGACATCACAGCAGGCCTGTGCCTCGCAGGGCCAGGCAGCACCACAGAGCCCTAGGAACCCCCTCCCACTTGAGCAACCCCAGAGGCCAAACATCCAGTCCAAAGCCCCCAGAACCAGACTTTGCTTCCCACGCTTGGATACGTACTGGATTTTCCGGGAGTGCAGCTGCCTGTTAGCTGGGGAAGCCTGGGCCTGGTTCACTTGGGCTCTACACAGTGTGACGGTATTCGGACTGCATCCCCATGGTCAGGCCTCCATGGGAATCAGGAACAGGATTTCTGTGTCACCTTGGTGGCGGCTGCTTATGTGTAAGCAAATTCATGGGGTTTTCCTTTCATGGCGTAATTTAAAAAGTGCTAGTTAAATAGTACTTTATTTCACTTAAATCCAAACTTATTCTTTCTCACAAGTCAGCCTGGATGTCCACCTACCTCATTTTATTTTCCAGTGTCGAGCTACCAAGCATTCCCATGGACATATACATCCACCACCACAATCCTTCCCTTTCCATATGCCAGTGGGGGCATCACAGGGTTTCTTTATGATGACATGTGAGATAGATGACATTGTGCTTGTGATTCCACAGCAGCGCAGAGAGGCTGTTCAACGTCTGCCCAGAGGGGCTGCACCAGACACCCTGCAGTCCAGGCACCTGAAATGAGAACCAGGGTTTCTCTGGATGCTTATTCCCTGCACCTGTGCAGCTTGGGATTGCCGCATTTGTGAGTGACCACACTGCGTGGGTGATCACATATAAATTACAATTGACAAAGCAGGGCTAACGGGCCAAGTCACAGGGGCAGAGAGCAACGGACGCTTGGAGGACAGACACGAGGCTGGCACTGCCACAGCCCTCAGGTCCCATCTGAGTCTGGGGTGAGGCCCTGGGTTGTGACCCTGAAGTTTCAGATGCAGCCATGAGGAAGGGAAGCAGGGGCCCCATTCGTGGTACCCCGGGTGAGGGTTCTGAAGATCCCCGCCCACATCAGCGGTGACCAGGACGAGGAAAGTCACCTTGAGGCCAAAGAGAGAAAGAGGAGCTCACTGCATAAGCATATCCATGTGGGGCTCTACATGGCCCACACCCCACCCTGCTGTGTGAGCTGGATTCTGACCCGACCTACAAGGCTTGTACAAGGCCATCCTCCTGAGCCTAAGGATGCCAGCGTGAGCTTCTGTGCTCAGCCTGCCCATGCAGGGAACACCCCCAGGACCTCTGTTTCGAAGTCCTGGACCCTATGAGAATCTACGCGGGGGGTAAGGGGGGTTGGAGTCCTGGTCTCCAAAGCTTCACGTTTGCATCACAAACCAAATTCTGCACCCAGGCTCAGAGTCCCAACCATCTGATGCTTCCCATTCCAGTGACTCAGTGAGAATCTTTAGTTTATGCAAAATGACCACGGCACTTCCCACTCTAGAGCGGGGGCTGCAATCATGCTCTGTAAAGGACTTTGTAACATTTTAGGCTTTGCAATCTAAATACAGACCGCAGTTTGCTGACCTCTGTTCTAGAAGAAAAGAGAACAGAAACTTAAACTTCACAAACGAGGATTTTAAGAAGCCAAAAGGTGAACATGTTCTGGTGTTGAACTGTAACAAATGGTGACCAGAAAGAACTGGCTTCATCTCCAAGTTTCTGACAGCTTTGCAGCCCCTGTCTTATCCAAACATGAGGACAAATTCTCACCTTCCGTAACCACACAGCGAAAGCCCCAGAGACCCAGGAGTGAGAACCCCGGGTCAAAACTCAGTTACCATTTTCACCTTCAATTCTGTGTTTGGAGGACTCAGTGCTGGTCTCTAATGCACACACAGAACCAGGTAGCATGGCCCTCAGTGAGGTGGTGGTGAGTGGAAAACAGCCTCAACACATATTCAGGGTAGCAAAATCTCCAGTCTGCACCAGGGAAGCTAGAATTGAAGAGCAGTGGATAAAGGCGGCCGAATATGCAGTTGTAGGGAAAACCGTTCGGGCTCATGTTGTATCACACAGAACTGTGCATCACACAGAACCATGCAGACCCATTTGCGCATGAAGTAGGGACCTAAAACAAGGGCATGTTTTTCCTCAGAAGCAGACCTCTGTGCATCCAGTGGCAGGGCAGGGGGCGGGGGTCAGGCCAGCTGACAGCAGAGGTGCTGGCGAGGCAGCATTGTAGGCAGAAGCAGAGGGAGGGTCCACCACAGATGCCCCCGCTGGGAGGGGGTGAGCGCTGTGTAACCCCAGGACACGCTTCCGGTCTGAGAATATGAGCTAGTTGGGTTGCTGCAGAGAAAGCCCAACCACAGAAAGACAGAGCATAAGAACAGAGTCCACACAGCAGCAGGCAAGGTCTGGATGACATGGACACGGACCTGACAGAATAGACAGAGGCCTGAGGCCTGAAGGGGCTGCACCACATGGGAGTGGGTGGGTGCTGGGGCCACCTGGTCCACTACCCTGGCCTTGAGGCAGGAGCCACCTCGCCAGCAAGCTGGGTGTCCAGTGGTGGTCAGGACAGGGGCACTAAAAGCTCTTGGGGCAGAATGCTTCCAAATCACCCCTACAGTGGTGGTGGGCCCTTGACTTACAAACTTGATCTGTTCCTGAGGCTGGTGTAACTTGAGTTGCCAGCTGAAGGAAGGCTCAGGCTGCTCTGCAGGGCCTTTAGAATCTCTCCCTGTGCACAGCAGATCTGATGTGCTTAGAGAGACACTGGCCCAGGATTTCTCAACTAACCCCACAGGAAAGGATGTTGTCATACTCCTTCCAGAGCTCTTTATCTGTATCTGCCATCTGGAAGCACAAGTGACCAGCATTCAGGTTAATTCAATTATGAATGGTCAGCTCAAGACTGGTCGTAAGTTAAGACTAAAATTCTGGTTGTAACCCAAGTTGCTCCCGTGCCAGGGTAGTCAGAACCCCAGGGCCCACCGAACAAAGTAGGATGACTTCTATGACTAGTTCCACCAAGAGACTTACACATTCCTGCTTAAAAACCTCAGCACTATATAACCAGTGATAGCCACAGGACTTCTGGTTAAAATGAATAAAACATTTTTTCAAAATCCCACCATTTGTAGATCCTTGGCACCACAGAACATAACCAAACCACACAAAACTCTTTGTCAGTGGGGCTGGGGGCGCAGCTCAGTGATAAAGCCCCTGCTTAGCATGTCTGGGGCCCTGGGGCCCCTTCCAGCACCCAAACAAAAAAAACAACAAAATCCTGACATCAACTGCGCATCAAAAAGACAGAAGCCAAGTCAGAATGACAGCAGAGCATTAGCCACATTAGGAAATGATCTGGAAACACAAAAACGCTATAATGGGTGCAGCTGTGCACTTTGGAAGGACAGAAGCTTGTGTGCATGAGGAAGTAGGGAGGGCGTGGGTCTAGGAGGGTGCGCTTGGAAAATGAAATGCTTTCACCTGGGAGCATCTCGGGAGGGGCAGCTGTAGTGGCTGCTCCAGAGACTTTGCAGGGAGGAGTCTGGAGACAGATCCCCGAGTCCCCGCTGGCCCAAAGAGCCTCGCCTTCCTGTGCCGTGGTTCCGAGCCCACTGCAGCTGTGTCCATACAGGCCTGGCCTCGCCACGTCTCCCTGGTGATGCTGAGTTTGCAGGCTGGCTGCATGCAGGTTTAGGTCCGGGGACTTCTACCAAGACCCCAGGAAAGCCCAGGGAAAGCCAGTGTCTGGGGTGGGAGCCCCAGGAGCGCTCCAGACGGGGTGACAAGTGGACCCCTGAGTACGCTCTCTAATGTACGGACAGCCCTCCCCAGTACAGCAATGCTGCCTCACATCAGCGGTGTTAGAAACAAATCCAAACTTCAAAACAATATTATGGCAGGACTAGGGTCTGGGGGAGTGTTTGTATGGTGTGGGTGGCCTCAAAGTGGGCCATCTAGGATGTCTCCCTTTGCGCTACATGTAAGTCACCTGTGTCCGTCAAGTTACCCATTAGTGGGCTCAAGGGAAAACAGACTCCGACTTCAGTTAAGCCAGTGCACTGAGTGCATGTTCAGGGAACGAACAAGAAGAGCAGAGATAAGGTGCCCAGTAAAGAGCTGCTTCCCCGGGGAATGCAGTCTGTGCTACTGTGAGTTTATAGGACCGGAAGAAAAGTACAGGTCCAACTGCTATATTAAACAGTATCTTTAAGGCTCCGGGGAAGGCAGGAGAGCGAAACCTGGAAGAAAGAAACAGGACTGGGGCATGGGAGCTCTGATCGTGTCTCAGAGCTACAGCTTCTCAAACATTACAGTTTCGAGATGACCATTTCCTCTTCTCCTCTCTATCTGCATTTTCCTTCCCACCTCGGGCCCAGCACAGCCTCACTGTGCACACACCCCATGTCTCCCACGCCGTGGGAATCTAACCCAAGCACCTGAGTGGAACCCAGCCCAGTTCTCCTTCTGCCAGGACGGACCAGGAGCAGCAGGTGTGAGCAGGCTGCATGTTAGAGAGGCCCAATCCCGAGAGGAGGAAGCCACTCCCCAGGCCCGAGAGGAGGAGACTCCAGCTCAGGCTCCCTCAGAGTCTGCACTGTGGGCAAGGATATGAATTCTGCACGGACCTGACCTGAGAGTCACTGGAGCAAACCAATGGCTCCTGAGCCTGCCGTAGCTGGGACTCACAGGGCGCAGCGGGGTGGCAGGTGACTTGTCCCCTCGGAAAAGCCGCTCTGGCTAAGGGTGTGGCTTTGTTCCCAGAGTTGTGAAATCATGGCAGGAAGTCTTGGTTACAATCTGATCTCCTTGCCTGGCCTGCAGCTCTGGCTGTTCCCAGACACAACATTCCTGCAGATCTCCCTCTCCGCCCTGATGCTCGGAATCCCACCACTCAGCACGTTCACCTGGCACAGCCCAAAACCTGAAAGCAGAAGCCAGACACAGCACACCATGTTCACAGCAGTAAAGGGGGACAACTCCAAGGTCCCCAAGGAAGAATAAACAAGCCCTTTTGGTGCACATAAAATGGATTATGACTCAGCTAAAACTCTGACATAAGAATGAACAGTGAAGCACTTCAAGCGTAATCAAGCAGAAACACAGAACAAACAGTGTAAGAGTCCACGTACGTGAAGTGTCTATTTTTTTTTCTTCTGTTCAGAGTCAGGGATTGAACTGGGGTCTCATACATGCTAAGCACACACCCCACCACCGAGCACATACCCAGTATGAGGTTTCTGCACTGGAAAAGCTCATACAGGAAGGTGAACTTAGCAGGGGTGGGAAGAAGACCCACTGGGAGGCTGTGCAGGAGGAGGGAGGGTCTGAGGGCAGTGTGTGGCTGGGCTTGGATCACGAGGGCCGGGTCAGTGTGTGTCTGGCTTCTGCGGGAAGCAGAACAGCACAGTCGCCAGAGCCACAGCCGCAGCGTCCGGCCGGACACGCTGTTAGGGTCATCAGACAGGAGCAGGGCCGGTCTCTTCCACTGAGCGGGGTCCACTCTGCTACTTCCAGCCACGAGTGGAGCAGCTTCCTGCCCTGACTGGGGACAGCAGAGCTGCACCTCTGGGCCATCACCAGCGCACAGCGGCTCGCTGCGGCCCGACAGCAACTCCTCAGCCCACCCTGCCAAGTTCCCGCCCCGCCTTGCTGCCCTCTGCAGGTCCTTGAGCGAGCGCCAGCACTGCAGACACTTCCACCTCACCTTGCACAGTGGGCAACAGAGGCCTGAGAGGCAACGGCTTCCTGGCACCTAGGCTCTGTCCCTGGAGCGCCACCCTCTGCTGCACCTTGTTGTGGCGGCCCTGGTATCCCCCAGCCAACCTCGTGGGCCTCCTCTGCTCACGCGGCGTCACTATCTTCATGCACCATCTTGAGCCCACCGCTTTGTCCCCCGCCCATGACCAGGTTGTGCGCACTGGGACACCTCCGCCTCGGAAGGGCTAAGCTCCTGGGCCAGGCTTGCTCCGCCTCACTGTAACGCAGGCCCCTCTGTGGCCCCTTGCCTCCCCTCCTCCTGCCCTCACAGGGCATTGCACCCCCTGACACACTGGCCTCGGCCCTGACCCTGCTTCTGGGAGGAAAGGACAGCTGGCTGGGCCTGCGCCCGGAGCTTACTGTGTTAAGAAAGTGGTACCCACAGAGGGCTCAGTGTCCAGGGCAGTGCTGTCAGGAGCACCCTGGGCAGGTGCAGCAAGAGGAGGGCAACCAACCTCTGCTCTGTAAGTGGCACTCAGAGCTCAGCACGTGGCTCCCAGGCCCATGGAATGTCTGGGCCCCAGCCCGTGGCACTCTTGGGGGGCAGTGGGAACTGTGGGAGATGGGGCCTGGTGGGAGAAGTGAGGTCATTGGGGGCATGGCTTTGACAGGATATTGAAACCCTAGCCGCTTCCTGACACTCTCTCCCTCTGCTTCCTGGTTTCTATGAGTGTGCCACCTGATGGGCCACATACTCCGCCCCCAGCGAACCTTACCTCAGCCCCTAGCAACTGGCCCAAAGACCAAGGACTGAAACCTCTGGAACCGTAAGCTGCAACCTTAGTTGATGACCTTGGGTATTTTGTCCCGGTGACCAGCATAGAGTATGTCACCCTGACACACAGCCTTCACTGCCACTCTAGGGACCTTCTCAGAGCACAGCTTGGACCAGAAAAATCTTCACCAGCTGACCACAGAGTTGGAGGCCTCAGGAAAGCTCAGAGCCCTCCCCTTCTGACAGTAACCTACTTTAGAACAGTCTCCTAGGGGCCCTTAGGGGCAAGCAGTCCACTGAGGACAAACAACCCAGCCCACATCTACACTGCTTCCTGTGACATAACACACCAGGCTCAGGACTCGGCCTCCACCTGATTTCTCTGCTGAGCGGGCCCTGGGCTTGGAACACACACATCTGTGTCACTGGCTCACCCGGCCCAGTTCCTCCTGGGGCTGCCTCCAAGGCTGGCCCTCCTACCTGTGGCCCTCACATCTCTGCAGGCCCTTTAATCCACCTGTGTGAATGAGAGTTCTTTATGTGCTTTCCCCATTAGACTGTAATCTACAGGGCAGGGATCCTATTTTATTCACGGGGACCCACACGAACTTAAGCACCCCAGCAATGTGCCCTTATACTTTGAATAAGATGAGTTTTCCATGGGAGCACGCACCTCCCCATCCTGACACAGGGCAGCGGCATTAAGTTCTCCTCGTTCTGGGGCAGAGGTCCCAGTGGTCCTGACTCCACTCCCCAGGAGCCTCTGCAGAGCTGGGAGTCGATGTTTCTGCGTGTGAATCAGGAGAAGCATCGTTTTCCTGAAGGAGAGAAAGATGAGTGAGCAGAAGCAGAGAACGCCACATGGGCACGTGTGTATGCCACACAACTTTCTTCAGGCGGGTCGCCACTGGGTGGAATTTTAAAAAGTTAAGAGCATTTTCTAAGTCAAGCTACACAGGGTATCGGGGTAAAGCAACTGAAGGAACTGGGCTGAGAAGATGGAGTCCCAACCCTTCCAGCAGCTGGGCCTCTTCCCTCCTTGCAGCTCCAGGGAGGGGAGAGGAAGTTTCCTCTTGGCATGCAGACATCTGTCACGTTTCTGTGGCCATTTGGTTTCTAGGGACTCAAAGCAGCCTAGGACAATCCCACATCTCCAGCTCCAGTGAGCAGAGAGCTGGCCAGCTCAGGGCCTGCAGACCCGGGGAGCAGAGCTCTCAGGTCACCGCCAGAGCTCTGCCCACTGAGGCAGGACTGGGGAAGGCGGAGGAGAGCGACAAGCATGGGCTAACGCAACTACCCTGGTGTCCATCCTCCACAGAGCCAGCCTTGCAGAGGCACGGACAGGGTAAGGGAAGGCTCTGCCAGGCAGCCCGGCCCCACACAGCTAATGCTTCCTGCTCACAGTTCTGAAGGCCGGTGGGATGGTCCTGCCTCACACAACAGGAGTGGCGAATGCCTTGCTCTGCTCAGAGCTACAGGTGTCCAGAGGTGACCTGTGCCACCACCTCGCGGTAGACAGACCTTCTGGTGATAACTAAGCCCATGTGCCTAGGCACCGTTTTCCTGGTTACTGAAATATGGCCTGGTGTGTACTTCCTAGGCCTCCTCCGGGACCCCTGGACCGGTTCCTCAGCCCAGCCCCACGGCCCACCCAGAGCCCCAGTCTGACTGGCTTCTCTTTGGTGCTGGGAAGTTCTTGGCCACCGTTTTCTGACTCTGACGGTAAGGTGACATGAGACAGAGGTCTAGGACTACAGCTCAGAGCCCAGAGGTCCCGTGAATCTGAGCAGAGTGACCCACCAAACCTCACACGTGTGCTCCAAAGCTGTGGACCAGCACCTCAGACCACAGTGTCCAGATGGCACAGTGCTGACTGGGCCATCTGTGAGTGCAGCACTGGGATCTGAAGGCCACCGGGTCCCGCTGCGTGTTGGTGGTGCACAGGGCTGGGCCAATGTGCTCCCCACACTGGGCACCCAACCACCCTACAGCTGAAGGAAGGTGGAGTGCTGGGCCACCCTCACCCCAACAGTCCATCCCAAACCTCGGCGCGGTCCCAAGCCCGCTGGCCCCTCAGCAATGCCTTTCCGCATGGTCTCTAGGAGCCCCCGACTGGGCGGTTTCTTCACAGGTCCACAACTCTCCTCCTTCCAACAGCTTTCCTCCGAGTCTGGTGATTCGCCCCGCGCTGCTGGTAAGTGCTCTGGGCAGGGGCGCCGGTCTTTGGGCAGGTGCTCGGGCCGGGAAGAGACTCCGGGTAGGTGTTCCAGGCTGGGCATTCGCGGGATGGCCAGGTCCTGCAGGCACAGCAGGCAGTTCCACCTCGGGGACTCGCCACAGCCCCTCCGATCAGCCCTGCGTCCCCACAGCGCGGGAAGAGCCCCCCAGGAGGAGCGCAGGGCAAAGGTCGCCGCCACCGGGTCCGCACCCCGAGGCTCAGGACGCGCACCTCGCGGCTGCAGATTGGACCGCGGACCTCGCGGCGGGCCTGGCTGGCGCCTCCACCACTGCAGCTCCTGGAGCTCGAGCTCCCAGGATCCTGGCTCGCCCGGCGGTCCCGCCCCGCCCCGCCCCCCGCCAGCGTCCAGCCCCGCCCCTTCCCTCTCTCCCCGTCCTAAGCCCCGCCTTCCAGCGCCCAGCCGCTGCACCAGCCAGGACTTCTGACCCACAGAGAGTAGCCCTTGTTTCAAGTCACAGGTTTTCTGGGATTTTCTTACGCAACAGCAGGAAGCAAACACAGCAGGCACCCAGTGACCTATGGGTGGACAGTCTGGCCACCGAGGGGACAGGTGTGGTCCGGCAGGACGTGTCCCATGCCGGTCCTCGTGTGTGGTGCCACTCGGTACACCTGGCCCGGCCGGATCCCGGTGACCACACCGCAGTCATCGCCACCACTGCACTCCATCTGTGTGCACTTCCTCTGTGCCTCGCGGCCCACTGTTCACGGGGCTCTTTCCAGAGTTCCCTGTCTTCCTGTGTCCCCAGTGCTTGGCTCTCGGGGTGACAGTCAGGGATACGGTAACTTTGGGTCCACCGCAGCCATGCTTGGAGACGTGCGGAGGGGACATGAGTTCTGCAGTGCCACCACTCTGTCAGGTGATCAGGAAGCCTGGACGGACCTGAGGGTGACTGGTCATCCCCGCTGCAGGGACAGTTGGCTGCCTGCCACTGCCAATGGCTATGAGGGTCAGCCCTGGCATCCCCAGGTGTGAGTCATCTCTGGTGGACTCCTGCATGGGTGCCAAGGGCTGCGTGAGGACCAAAGGTCGAGAGGACCCTGGGGCCTGGTGAGGCCTGCGTGACCCAGTGTTCACCTGAGCCCAGAGGCTTCAGGAGGGAGGAAACAGCGGCTGGCTCACTGCCCTCTGCCCAGAAGCCGCCGGCCCGTCCACTGTAGCTGGACACAGCCTTCCACCCTCTCATCTTCTCTTTCTCTGCCTTCTCTCTCTTGCCAAAGCAGAGCAAAGCTTTACATTTGCAGGAGCGGGCTGCGTGGCCACGGCCTGGCACCCTTTGGCCCCAGGCTGCCTGGAATCTTAGTGGGACTTTGGCTTTTCCCAAACCCTTTGCCCACTCCCGCCTGCCCTCGGCCCTTCAAGAGGACTGTGAGTTACCCTTGGGGCTGCGTGCTGGCCTTCTGGGCTTCCTGGGGTCAGCATAGATCTCCCAGCCTAGCTTGCTTGCTGCCCGCTGCCAGCATAAGGAGGTCAGGGTTGCTGCTTCCCTCCTCAGCCAGCTTGGTCTGCAGCGTGGCTGTGCGTGTATGTGTCCCGGAAAATGGTTGCCCGCCCTCTCCCAGCCCTGTGTTCCTAGTGCACGGGCTGCCCTTGGCTTGGCGACTCAGGTAGGCCCAGCCACGCACCCTCTGATTCCCCCACTAGCAGGGCCTGGCTCCAGGTCTGCTCTCTGAGACCAGACTGCACACTGACCTGGTGCTCAGGGCCGCAGTGGCATTGGTGCGGATGTCTTTGTTTCACAGTGGGGTAGGTGGGGGTGGTTTCACTTTCACCCACCTGACTTGGAGACCATTTGCCTCATTTCCACCTCCTCCTCCACACTGTCCCCTGCCTGACCGTCTGGTCACAGCCCCCGAGGGTGCCCGGGAGCTTCATTTTCTCTCTTTGGTTAGCTCCACCCCCGCCATGGAGGGCGCTGTGTGTTCACCCAGCCTTGTCGTGGGCTACACTGAAGCCACTTGATGACCAACAGACACGTGGCCCAGGCCCTCATTTCCTCACACACTGGTAAATCTACTTGATGAGAACTGGCTAAGCCTATGCTCAGAGCCTCTGCTCTCTGATTTCCTCACTGGGTGACCTTGGGTGAGTCTTTGCTCTCACCAGGCCTTTGTAAAAAGTATTATTATTTGGACATGGTAAAGACAATTCTCACTGTATTAGACTGTGGTCAGGATTAGGTCAGTGCATGTGGCTTAGTCAGGGTCCCCTGGAGACACAACACAGAGGAGAGGTGACTGATTGGGGACAGGGTCCCCAGAGGCCCCCCATGCGCCCTTTGCAAGCTGAGAGCCGGGAAGGCTGCAGGGGCTGGGTGCTGAGCACACAGTCCCGCAGTCCCGGGTGAGGGCCGCTGATGCAGGGCCTGGAGCCCAGAGGCCAAGAGCTTGGGGTTCTGCTCTCAGGGCAGGAAGAGGCTGGGGCCCCAGCTGAGGGGGGGAGAAGGGAGCTTCCTCTGTGTTTTGTGCCGTCGCTCTCACCCCTCAAGTGCCCACCGGGCTGGGTGAGGCTGGTTTCCTCTGTTGCCCTGGGGCCTCAGGGCCTCCTCTTGCAGAACCCTAAGCCAATGCGCTGGAGTCTGCTGTACACTGAGTCCCCTGACTGGACTGACCACCGGCTGATTCTGCCACAACCAGGCAGGGTGAGTGAGAGGTGCCAGTGCTGGCCACACGGGAGTGTGGACATGCACACCAGGCTCCTGCCCCTCCACCCCTGCCCCTGGAGTCAGTGTCCCCCAGCACGAGCCCTCCCCAGCTCAGCTCCTGCCGCTGCCAGACCTGTCCTTGTCCTCCCTGCCGACTTCCTGTCACTGTTGGGCAGTAGCTGGTTTCCTGGCTCACCCCCCTGCTGGGCCACTTCTCCCTCCGCCTTTTCGTTTATCTGTTGTCTGCCCACTGCTGACCTGTGACTCATGCTCCATAGAAATTATCTGCTGCATACATTCTGTGTGTGAGGTGCTTGATGGGACACAGGGCCTTTGCACTGAGCTATGATCACAGCCTCTTTCTTATTTTTATTGTGAGACAGGCTCACTCCGAGTCACTAAGTGGTCCAGGCTGGCCTTGAGCTCAGAACTTCCTGCCTCAGCCTCCAAGAGTGGACTAGATTAGTGGATTAGCTGGATTCTGATGTGTGTCACCACACCTGGCTTTTTGTACACATTCTTAACCAGGAAGATGCCTGCGGTTGCAGGGCCGAGGCCAGCTGACGGCCTGCCCAGGTCTGGGTCCTCTACCTCTCACCCCACCCAGGTCTCCTGTAGCACAGCCCTGCTTCTCAAGACGGACTGTTTTCTGTCATGCCCCGCAACAGGATCCTGCTGTTTATGTCTCTGAAATTGTCCTTTTTGATTTTATTTAAGCTGTGTGTGCTAAGCTCATGCCTGGTCTTTGTGCAGAGACGGAAAATTCCATAAAGGGAGGGGAGAGGCAAGGGAGGGAGGAGGAAACTATGAGTTCACCCCCCCACCAGGGACCACCACTCATGTCTGCATGAGGTTCCGCCCAGGCTTGTTGCTGTGGGTGCATCAAGTGCCATAGTCCTGTTTTTCAAGGTTATTTTACCTGGTTATAAACAAGATGTGTAACTGTAGGATGTTATGGGCAGAAGAGTAAAGTACTACCAAGAGGCCTGCCCTCTCCTGTCTGCTCTGACACCCACAGCACACCCGCAGCACACTCACATGCACACCCATGGCACGCCTACACTAGTGCTGCTGCGAGCTGCACTGTGCAATGCTGTAAGGACACCTCAAAATTTACAGAAATGGTCAGGCACGAGCACGAGGAGACACGCATCCACCCCAAGAGCACCCCACCGCCCCCGGCCCGGCTCCTCCCTGGGCAGTGGGATGCAGTGGGAGGTATGGCCAGAGCTGTGAGGACAGCTCTGGGGCCAGAACAGCTTGGTCCAATCCACAAGTAATGCTAGCTTCCTAGCTGGCCAACCTCTCTGCCTCAGTTTCCTCATTTGCAAAGTGGGGGAGAGTACCGGCCTCTACAGCGTCCTGGTCCACAGGGTGGGAGATGGGGCTCCCCGCCTGGGCCCCCCCGTTCTCTCCATGGTGGTGCAATGCCATGGGCACCTCCTTTCCCCCTTTCTGCAAGGAGAGCACTGTGGTCACATGCGTCAAGGTCAGGGGCAGCGCCAGCATCAGCAGATGCTCCCTGCAGAGAGCGCTGCTCCTTGGAAAATAAGATTGGTGTCTGTGTGTCCTCGTCCCCCCCCACCTTCGCCTCGCATGACAGACTCACATGCGCATGTATCTATGAGCTACACTTTCCAGGTCACACGACAGGTACTGTTCTTGAAGAATAATTATCATAAAGCTGCCACGTGTCTTAGACAGAAGATGACAAGAGGCTAACAGCGTATTTACTTCCTGGTATTTTATTATTATTTTTTAAATAAAAAATGAAGGTGGGCGTTGCTGCTCCATGGTGGAATGCATGTGCAGCACATGCCGGGCCTGGTTCCATCCCCACCACAATCGGAAATCACAAACAAGAATTTTACCACGTCGAAAGTGCAGGAAATCACCTTCGAGTTTGTTATCATCATGCAGCCATATTGAACATCTTTTTAAAAAGAAAGGCAGGAAAAAACATGTCAGTCTGGTTAGTTTTGTAATTCTTCTGGTGTGGCCTCTCTCGTCTGCTGCACTAACTGCTCACTGTTGATTGTAGCTCCCGGAAGCACCACGGCGGTGACAGTTCTCAAGAGACAGCATTGCTACACAAGATGGAGCCTTCTCAGGGCCCAAACCACAGCTCCCATTTGCAGAAGAGAAAGTCTCGCAGTGGCCGAACTTGCTCTGCACAGGCACAGACTAGATTACCAAGATTGGGCTCCAAAGCCAGGTAGAAAGTCCCCACAAGAACTTCTAGGTGACTTTACTGGCCATGCAATAGAAATTGATCTCCGGATTGAACAGAACATACAGCATGGTGTTTTTCCCATAAAAGTTATTTTTCTGTGTCTGAGCATAAGAATCTCTCTGTGCAGCTTCTAATCTCACAATTTCACTGGTGATCTCATTATTGAGTCTGTATTTTCCTCACTCAAAATGGTCTCAGGGTTTTCCCCAAATACTTAGCATTGCTAAGAAGCCTGCAACATAAGGTCTGTTCCTTTATCTATAATGAACATAAAAATTTCCCTTGCATGGAAGTTTAAGAGACTTTCTTGCAGTTTCTTATAATTAAAAAGTATTTTTCAAAGGTTTCTAGAAATGAACCAAATAACTGGTCTTCCCTAAAATGCAGACCATACTTTTCTTCTTATTATTTACAGGTTTATTATGAGTTATGTAATATACTCTTTTATTATACCTATTTGCTGGAATGCCTGCTTTAGGGCCACCCAGATGCCTTATGCTGGATCACAAGGGTTGTACATTTTTTGTGCTGCCTGGACAAGATTCATTTTCAGGTAGGTGCTTGTGCCACTGAGTTATATCCCCAGCACTAAGAATGGGAATGTTTACTTTGTGCCATTATATGTTGTAAGTAATCTCTTTTATTTTACAAAGACTCACAGCTAAAGAGTTTACTTTGACTTTTCGATTTTTGAAGCAGAGTCTCACTATGTGGTCCAGGATGACCTTGAGCTTACTATTTAACCCAAGTTGTCCTTGAACTTGGGGTGATCCTCCAGCCTCAACCTCCCAGTTGCTGGGATGACAGGTGTGTGCTTCCATGCCTTGATACTGTGAGAGTGGATTTTTGATCTGGACTTTTCAGCAGCGCTGGAATTGTTAAGGGTTCAATGGCTCTGAGAGATGGACTAAACATATTTTGTGTAATGATATGGACATGAATCTTTTGGAGGCCAGGAATGGAATGTTTTGTTTTTGTTTTGGCTTTTTCAGACAGGGTCTCACTATGCAGCTCAGGCTGGCCTTGAGCTCACTTTGTAGCCCAGGCTGGTCTCGAACTTGTAATGATCCTTCTGCTTCAGCCTTCCAAGTGCTGGGATTAAAGTGTGCACCACCATGCTTGGCAATGTTATGGTTTAGATCTAAAGAGTTCCCCAAATGTCTCACATGTTTGGAAGGTGACTGGACTATGGGGTACTTGCTGGGGCCTGGTTGGTGGTGGGCCACTGAGGCTATGACCTTGGAGGGTGTATTCTTGTCCCCAGCTCTGTCCCTTTTTCTCTGCTTCCTGGCTGCTATGGAGTGAAGAGATTTTCTTCATCATGATCATCTGTCATTGCCATTCCTGCCTAGAAGCCATGGGCTCAAAGAGTGAGCCCAATCAAAGCCTGCCTCCCCTTAGCTGCAGGGGCCAGGCGTATGGTCCTGGCTAAGGGAAATTAGCCAGCACACTTGCGTATTCCCCACTCTGAAGGAAGGGTTGTGCTAACTTGAGGATAATCCTTGAGAGACAGTGTCCTCCATGGTCCCTTCTGAGACAGGAATTCCCTCCAGCCATCTGCTCTGCACTTCTCTCACAAGGCGGGGGCATGATGTTGGCCTGGCTTCTCCTTCATGCCAGGACCAGTTGGTGTAGCATTATACAGAGCTATTCTGGAGAACATTTGCCCACTTCAGAAGTCCGCCTGAGCTACATGGTTTCAGCCAGAGTCCATTTATACAATGCTGAGAGCTCCCCACATTCGTAGAGATTTAATATCCCCAGATAAATGGCTGTGCAAGGAGAAAATGCAAATTACGATGTAAAGTCAGCCTGTGCCTCTGCGTGGTGCATACCAGTGTGGCCTTACCCTTCAGAAAGTGCAGTGCAGTCATCACCTCTCCTCACAGGTGGGTGCCCTGCACAGATTTCTTACTGAGAGGGTTAGAAAAGCAAGCACCTATCAGCCCAGGCTTCACCTTTGGGAATCTGCAGGGATAGCAGGTGAGGTGCTGGCCTTTCAGCACCAGCTCTGCAGTGACCTCCCCTGGAGCCTCACTCTGAGCAGGACTGAAGGGTCCAGAAAAGGATGCAGGCGGCCAGATGGCTCAGAAGCTGCCGAGCTGTGCTGGAGATATTCATGATCAAGGCAGTGCCACCCATCCCAGGTAATGAGAAAAGAAGTCACACAGGTGAAGAGGAAGTGTAAGAAATCAGTGAGAACTTCAGAGAATAAAACATGGAGAATAGAAAGCAACATGCGCCAGAGATCGGAGGGTAAGTTAGTCACCCACCAAACACCAGCAAGGCTCGATTGCAGGACGGCGGGCACCATGGGCACCTGCAGCCTGAGGGCAGGTGGAGTCTGTGGTTCTCAGCTCCGGGCAGCCTGGAGCCCAGGTGTCAGAGCTCACATGGGCAGGGAGCTCAGGAGGCTCCACACAGCTGCTGAATTCCACACTCTTTCTCTCCCTTGCAAGGAACAGTGAGGGGTGGGTTGGCAAGAAAGGAGGCCAGGCAAAGGGGAGCGTGGGGCTGTGGGGAGACAGGACACTGAGAGGTGCAAAGGCCAGGAAGTGGGGTGAGTGAGGAGCAGGGCTCTTGGGGCCAACACTAGAGTCCATGTGTGTGCATGCACATGTATGGGTGTGCACGTGTGTACATGTGTCAGTGTTTGTGGACATCTGTGTGCGTGTGCACACTTCTGTCTGGGACCATAAAGTGGATGTGTTTCCCCCTTTTCTCCTGAGAACTCTGGGCTGCTTGCGCAAAACAAGATTTTGAAGGATGGAGAGGAAATGGGAGACCAGACCTGCCAGAACAGGGCTGAGGGCTGACTCTGTGAGAAGATGCCTATGCAAATGGCTAAAATAAAAACAGCCATGGAGCCAGGCAGGTGGTGCAACTACAATCCCAGCCCTCTAGAGGGCCAAGAAAGTAGGACTGCAAGCTTGAGCCCAGCCTGTCTCAAAATAAAACACAAAGAGAAGGCTAGGGATATAGCTTGGTGTGAAGGCCCTGGGTTCAGTCGCTAGTGCTGGAAAAAAGAACAGAATAAAAATAAAAAGCAGTGACCATATCAGATGCCGCTTAGGAAGCCTTCGGTGAGCGGCGGAAGGGCCATGCGGCTGTGCCCACCCACCTGTCCGTCCACTGACCCACAGCTCTGCTGGACCAAGGGAAGGGAACGCGCTTCCCAGGGTGACACGGCAGAGGACAGCGCGACCGCTGCAATGCACGGCCAGCGGCTCTGTGGGTGTGTCCTCGCACCTTTCCCTGCTGTAGCCCTACACCCCTCTATCCTGCTTGCTGAGCCCTTGCTGGACACTGGCTGCACCGTGGTGTGGGGGGAAACTGCCCAGCATACCGTGGGCCCGTCCACAGCAGGGCAGCCTGGGCCTCCACCCAGTGACCCTGTTTTTCTCCTGGGATAAATTCTCCAACCTTAGAAAGTATTTTATGAGTTTCTCACTGTTGCAGAGCAGTATGATTCATGCTTCCAAATTTATGCTGGCAATTTCGTGGGCTTCAGCAGCTCACTGGTGTGTCTGACAGCTACGTATTTTTCCTTCTAAGAGGCTGTTTGGTGTCAACAGAAACTACTTAAACACAATAAAGACCATTTGCTGAAAACCAAGAGCAAGCATTTTACTAAAGAGAAAAGTGCTGAAGTCATTTCTACTAATCTAAGAAAAAGACAGTTCCTGCTATCACTGCTACATTCACACGGCTTGGGGACAGAGCTAATCCGTAGACAGGAGGAATTAACTGGGGTAAACATGGGAAAAAATAAGAGTATCCTCCAAAACAAATGACTCCGCTGTAACCATAAACAAAAACAAAGTCCATGCTTACTACAGACTTGCACGTCAAAATAAAACATTCATCTCTGCAGGAGAACTGCAGGGCATGTTTATGTAACCTCAGGAGGCAGGGCTCCAGGTCAGGTAGAAACCCCAGAAGCCATCAACAAAGGGAGCTATAATCCACGTGTGCAGAGTGCACACAGTTAC
The DNA here is from genome assembly GCA_004027595.1 of Dinomys branickii. Taxonomy (NCBI): domain Eukaryota; kingdom Metazoa; phylum Chordata; class Mammalia; order Rodentia; family Dinomyidae; genus Dinomys; species Dinomys branickii. The sequence goes on along the minus strand of PVLD010002364.1, from coordinate 89,262 downwards.
AGGACAAGAAAAGTCCAGGAGCAAAACTGTGACGTATAAAGGAGAAAGCCTGCCATGGGGGGGTCTGCATCTCTCTCTTGCAGGGCTATGATTAATTGTACATTTACACACAAATGTAACTGCAGCGAGAGGATGTGAAGGACAGGAGCTCCCTGTCTGCAGAACGGCCATGCACATATTCCAAGAACACTGGTCTTGCAGCTGTCAGGGACACAGAGCAAATGCACTGGCCTGGCCCGGCTCAGGGTCTATGGGGACAACTTGCCCTGTCGTTCCCCGGTTTGTTTTTTCTCCCCATTTAGAGGTAAAGGGGAGCAGAGCAGAGCAAGGCAGGCCCAGCAGGAGACAGTGAAGAAAAAGCCAGAAACAGAGGCTCAGGCATGAAGCAGGAGCAGGCTCAGCCCCCTGTGCCCCAGCACCCTGCAAGGGTGGGCGTGGCCAAGGCACCCCTGACCCGAGGGCCTCGGAAGTCTCAGAAGGCTTTGGTTTCACTTGACTTTGGAGGATTGTTCTGGGAAAGTGGAAATAGGGGCAGAAGAGCACCCAGCGTGAGGTCAAAGGCGATGGGAAGTGTTCAAACTTCCTTTCCCCTGGTGAGTGCTGGGGGAGGGATGCACCTGGGGCCTCTAGTCCAGCCCCGTGAGGGCCATAGCCAGGCCTGCTCTGTGACCACAGGGTCCAGCCAGCTCTTTGTACTGGGACAAAATATCTAGCAGACACAGACTGAAGGAGCAGAGGTGCATTTTGGCTCATAGCTTCAGAGGGTGCAGGCCGTGGTCAGCTGCCTCCGGGGAAGAAATGTCTTGGCAGAGGGCCTGGCGGGGGAAAGCTGCCCACCTCATGGCAGCCAGGAAGCAGAGAGAAGGGAAGGGCTCAGGGCAAGAACACACACTCAGGTCTCACCCAGTGACCCGGACTCCTGGAGGCCACGTGAAGCTGTGTCACCTCGTCCTGCTTCCCAGCCCTCTGGCCCTGGAGGACAAGGCCAGCTGGGTAGAGCTGCAGCTGTGAGCAGTGCCAAGTGCCTCCCATGGCTCTGGCAGAAGATGTGCCTCACTGCCTCACCTCTGCCCTGGCCTGGGTTCTGCACCTGTCAGGACTGGGGTTCTGTATCTGGTGGCCTTGAAGACCAGTAGCTCAGCAGGGCGGGTCACTGGCTCCTGTTCCTTAGTGCAGCTTCTCACAGGGACACCTGCAGCCTGGGACAGTCCCCACTGAGCAACAGTGCTGTGCACTATCCTCCCCGGTTTTGTGACACCAGCACTGCACCAACACCCCCTTCCTGGCACTAACGGCTGCTCGGCCCAGCATGGGAGCCAGGGTGGCCCTGGGAGGACAGGCACGGCCGCACCTTGTGGGGTGGCCCTGAGCAGACCTGATCGGTAGACATCCTAGACGGTGACAGGGATGAGGCAGGCAGCAGTCATGCCTGGGACACACCCTTCCCACGCATGAGCCAGGGCCAGTGGCTGGCACTCGTCCCCAGCCTCCTCAGCTGCCTCTACTTCCCACTGATAGCTGCAGTCGGAGGTCACAGGGCCCAGGGGCACAGCTGGGCGGGGGCAGGGGTCGTGCTCACCATGCCACCTGCTGCCTCTCAAGGAAGGAGCTGGAGACACTGTGCAGGGAAGGGCAGCCAGGGTCGGGGCCTGCACTGTCCCCTCAGGCTGGGCAGGAAGCTGGGAAGGACCTGCGGATCCGCGCTGCAAACCTCAGCCCTGCACTTTAAAAAGCTGCGCAGAGTTGAGGTGTGACGATGCCTGCAGCTCTTGCTGTGCCTGAGACAAGCAAGTCAGCCAGGACTCGGCCTGCGGCTCCTCGGGGTGGACTTAGTGGGCACCTCAGGCCGGGCCTGTGGACCGTGCTTCTTGGCTGCCCGGGCAGGAGGGGCACGGGCACTTGAGTGGGGTAGGGTCTTGGAAGTTGAGACCCTCCTACCTCAGCCTCCAGAGTGCTGGGGTAACAGACACTTGACAATGGGTCTGGTCTCCTGGGGCTTCAAAAGGAAACCCACATCTGGGTGCCAAGCTGGACATCTTCCTGCCTCACAGCTCCCCGTAGCAACAGAAACCGGTGGCATCTCTGGGGAGACTCTGCTGTGGCCTCATGTGCAGGAGCCCAGAGGTCTGGAGTGCACAGTGCCCAATGCCACAGCCAAACTTCTGCCCCTGGGGCCTGGTGACACCGATTCCTCAGCACCAGTGCACAGGAACCGTCTCTCCAGGGTAGCCCTGCCAGAGTGGAGGAGAGGCAGCTGCCAGTGAGAGGCAGGGGGCCCTGTGGGAGGTGGGGACAGCTCCCCAGTGGTCCTGAGGCAGGGCCTGGTTCAGGGTGTGGAGGGAGAGCAGGCGGGGCTGAGGATCGCTGCCCATACAATGCCCAGGCCCTCCTCCCACCCCACCCCAACCCCTGCGAACCCCAGACCCTGCAGTGAAGGTGGTGTCACCGGGCCGGCTGTACCCACTTGCGCCCCAGCCAGAGCTCAGCACCTGAGGGTCCCAGGGCCGGCTGTGCTGGCAGCCTCTCCTGCCAGTTCCCTCCGCTTCCTGGTCAGGACCCTGCACTTGGCTTCCGTCCCTACGGCCATCTCTCCCTTCCCCTGCGCCCCCCCAAACCCCCCACTCCTCCCCACCCTTGCCAGCCTCCCCCGCTCCCCACTCCCGCCCCTCGCCCTCCTCTCCCCTACCAACCCTGTCCCCCACCCCGACCCCACCACTGCTACACACTTTGCACCATCATTTCCTTTTTAATTTTTAATCTGTCTGTGTTGAGAAAAAATAAGACTTGATGAAGCTCCGGGCCTCATTGGTGCCCGCTTGGGATGTCACAGCTCAGAATTCTGTGTGTCTACAGCTGGGGGGATGGGAGGGGCCAACTTCTCAGGCAGCACAGGCGAGGCGCTCTGGCCCAGCTCAGCCTGTAATACATCCGCGGCCACCAACTTCGCACCCAGTGGGTGATAGTTGGGACCCCGAGGCTGGGTGCAGGAGGGGACAGGCTCAGCCCACCCCGCAGGATGCAGGAAAGGAGGAGAAAGAACCAACTTGGCTTCACACTTTCTTTGGAGGCAGAATATGTTTCAGAGACAATTTCTGTTTTGGAAAATAAAGTATAGTTAAGTCTTGGAGAGGGGGCCGTGGACAAAGCCTCTGGGGAGGAGGGCAGGGCCGTCAGCAGAGCTGCACCGCACCTGGGTCTGGGCTCCAGCATGAGAAGCATCTGCACATGGCCTGCCCGCACGAAATCTCAGGCCTCAGACTTACCCCTTAGAAGGAGCCGGAGGGCAGGGCCACAGACCCTGCTTCAGAAGGCGGCCCTCACCTCTCCTTTCTCACTGCACCCAGCAGAAGCCATGGGAAGGGAGGGAAGAGGCCCGGGTGGTGAAGGTGGGCACCCTGTACCTCCACGGCAGCACAGCACTGGCTCTCTGGGGTGAGCCCTCCCAGCAGCAAGGCGGATGTGGACAGCAAATTTACACCATGTGAGCAGACATGCTTCAGGCGAGGTCTCCAGTCAGCAGGATGAGCGGCAGTGGGTTTGTGGAGTGGGCTCTCCCCACACCAGCCTCCACAGCTCCGGGACCCTGGTCTTCCTCCCCCACCGGTCCTGGCACCTCCTTGACTCTTCTTTAATAGCAGCGGCCCGGCAGCAAGTCAAGTGGGCCATGGGAATCGCACCCGCGTAGGTGAATCGGACAGGGCCCTGCACCCGGTTCCGCCCATCTGCAGCCTTGCTCTGCAGGTCCAGGTCCCTGCCCAGCGGGGCAGTAGGGTCATCAGGCCTCCGCCCCTAAGGACCGTCTTCCATCAGAGGGATCTCTGCAAAGGAAGGGATGGTTACCAGCTCCACACAGCGGGAGACACAGCGGGGTTTGGAATATGAGGTCTCACAAGAATATCTGCAATTCCAGAATTCAGTGAGAAGATGTGAAGTTCCATGGACCTATTAAAAATCAAATAAGCCAACCCCCTTGCAAGCATCTATTTGCTGAAAATGACCGTGACCGTAAGAGAGGGAGACGGAAGAAGGGGCAGGAGATTTGCAAAAGGAATTAAGATGTGCTCCGGGACACTGCAACTCCACACAGAGAACATAAACACGCTCTGCAAACACGTACTGATAAACTAAACAATAAAAACAAAACAAAATATTAGACTTTAACCACAGGCTCTGGTAGACTTAGAAGAAAGAGTCACAGTCCAGGTGCAGGTGGGCAGTGTGGTGTGGGGACCCCGCTCTGCCCACCCCACCTAGTGTCAGGGGTCTCTCTGTGAAGCGCCCGGCAGCGCCCTCATGACCCCCACATGGGTCTGTTACCAGGAGCTGCAGCTGCGCTCTGTGCACGAGGAGCGGGGCCCAGGCACTCACCGTCCGAGATGTCGATGCCCGGGCTGGTGGATGCTGCTTCCCTGGCGCCAGCTGCCACGGCAGGATCCTCGAGGGGGCAGGCAGCCGCCTGGCTCGGGGAAGGTGGGCCCAGGCTCTGGGTCAGCTCAGAGGAGCCTGAGGCTCTGTCACTGGCCTCTAACAAGTCCCCTGTGCCCATGTCCTCGTCCCCAGGGTAGGCAGGGGGGCTCAGGTCATCCACGGGCATAGGGCAGCCCGGGCCCACAGCGGCCAGGAACCCAGGGCCTAAGGCACTGGCACCACTGCTCACGGCTTCGTCATAGGACGGCAGCAGGACGGGGACACCATCCACCACCACGAAGTCGGGGTCGCTGCTGGAGCTCCTGGGGGGTCCCCTGTGCACAGGAAACGGTGGCCACTTGTCAAAGCACTGCCCACAGAGCTGTGGCTCTGGCCCGGTGGGTAGCAGGGCCCAGAGAAGGTGGGGAGGAAGACCCAGTCTCCTCTCCCACCATGGCAGGGGCAGCACAGGACGCGGCCTGTCCAATGGAGCTCCCTCAGCTGTGCCTCTGCAAACAGTCCCCATGTGTCCAGGGAGCCGGGACCCGCGGTGCCAGGGTCAGCTCGCCAGCATGGGGGGCTCCCGGTCTGCTTCATTCTGCACTGTGGGTCGCTCACTCCTTTTAGAGCAGACAGCAGAGCAGAACAGAGCAGCGGGGATGAGAGCAGGCAGCGAGGACACCTGAGCCCACCACTCACACCCAGGGGCCCTCACTGTGTCCCGTGTCACCCTGAAGGTGTGCTTGCCACCTGGACCCAGGGGCACCAGAGGGCGGCCAGAGCTGGGTTCCCCTGTTCTGCTGGGAACATCGGGAAGGGCGGGAACCCAAGCGGGCCTGGACGCGCGGCTGAAGTGGAGGGGTCAGGACACTCCTCCTCAGCGCACCCCCTTCTCAGGGAAGGGGTTCACACGACCTGGGGCCGGACCACCCTGGGAGAGGCAAGGATGAGCAACCTGCTCTGAAGCCTCGGGTCTCAAAGGGTGAGAACAACGTGGGATGAAGCTACCACCAGAGGCTGCAGCGCCTCGGAGGAAGAGAGCCGCCCTCCCGTACGCTCCTGCAGCGCACCCCATTCCACTCGCCTATGGCCCGTGCCCGGGGCCCGCTGGTGTCTTACCCTCCTGGCTGGAGGCACAAGCAGCCTGCAGCTCTGACTCGCACCCCTCCAGATGGCTCTGGGAACTAAGGGAGCCCAGATACTCCTAAAATGACACCAAAAGCCCCGCTGCCCAGGACCCTGTGCCCACCTGGGCGGGAAGTGGGCCTTGAACTTGGTCTGGAACATCCTGGCCAGGATGACAAGCAGCAGCACCAGCAGCACACTGGTCGCTGTGAACGCCACAATCTTCCAGGTGGTCAGGAGGGTCTCGTGCGTGCCAGGCCACGTTTGCTCTGCCGCAAGAAAGAACAGCGAGGGTGTGAGGCTCCGTGACCGCAGTGTCAGCCTGGGTGCCCGCCTAGGTCATGCCTGGTACAGGAGATACCTGTAGGTGGGGATGTCTAGGATGCTGCACAGCTTCTATGCATCTTGTTAGGGCCACACATAGGCCTAGCATAAGAACCGGGCACAGAGCTGGGGCGGGCAGGAGGGAAGGGGCCCACTCCCCTCCCTGCCCCGGGCTATGGGAGTGGGACCCGGGGTGAGGGTCTCAGGGACACTCTGGATTTGCTCTGTTGGTGGTGGTGAAGGGTGGGGCACAGCGGGAAGAGGGGTTCCTGGGGCCCCTCCCCACCTCCTCTGCACATCCAGTGTCCTCCAGGCAAGGGCTGGCAGGAGCAGGCCTCTCAGAGCAGACCTGCACCCTGCACAGTGCTGCCTCCTGCCTCCCTGTCAACACAGGGCCACTTGCACAGACTCCAAACACCCCGTGGCTCACAGGGATGTGTAAAGGGCTATCTGTGTGCAGATCTGCATGCTCTAGGACAGGGTGTGCAGACCTGCTGGGAACAGGACTCCAGACACACTGGGCCAAGTGTGCACACGCAGGGGTCCAGGCTAGGGAAACTAGTGCCATGGCAGAGGCTCTTCCTTGGTGCCAGGCTGTGGCACCCAGCTCTGAGGGCAGCTCTCTGACCCGGGAGTGGGCAGGCTGGTGCTCCGGTCCCTCAGCCCCTGCCCTGTGTCTGGAGTGGGGTCCACTCACCAGACTTGATGCAGTAGACCTGGTAGGAGGGGAACCACTCCCCATACTGGCAGGTGATGTACTTGTAGTCGCTGGTGAGGCTGTAGCCGGGGTCGCAGTAGAACTCCACCACTGTGCCATGGCTGTAGTGCTCACAGGGCCGGGGGTGGCACATGAAATCACCGTGGCTCACCACAGGAGGCAGTGGGCAGACTTGGGCAGTAGGGGAAATAAGAGTATCAGAACCCCAGGCTCGGGCAGCCGGAGCCCCTAGCCACACAGTCCGGGAGAGTCAGCCTGCGGCATCGGTGGACACAGCCCACTTCTGTTCTCAAATTGGGTCAGACAGAGCCTGCCCTAGTGTTCTGAGCATGGCTCTGTCACACGGCCCTAGTAAAGCATGTGTGGAAGGAGTTTGTCTTGCAATGCAAGGAACGTCCCTGTTTAATGGGCGCATTAAACTACCCTGTTCACAGTGCATGCTGTTATGTGCCAGGCAGCTTAGCAAATAAAATTAAGATATTTACGGACAAAATCCTTACTGAAAGGTGCAGATATCCCCAGCTGGTCCTGCAGGCTGAGGTCAATGGGGACCGACTCTTGGGGCAATGGCCCGGTCTGCGGCTGCAGTACCTCGCTAAGGTCTGATCAACGAGGGGTTGGGAACTTCTACCTCTGCGCCTGGACCAGGCCCAGCCTCCCTCATCCTGAGGCCCGAGAGGTGAGTCAGGGGCTACACGCTGAGGCCACCTGAGGTCACCGAACCTCTGCCAGCCTCCGTCCAGCTCAATGCGTTGGAGGCCACTCTGCCTCTGAGGGTGTGTAATGCTCTGGCGCCCAGGAGGAAGGCTGGTTTGTTTCCCACCATGACCCTGCATCCTGCGTCCCACCTCTGGACCAGGGCGGTGGCCGTGCCAGAGGTGGGAGCTTGTTCGTGCCCAGGGACAAGGACCTCCCTTTCCTGAAGGAGGTGGACACGGACAGCACGGCCACCTGCTCTTCAGGGAGTAAAGGGACCTGAGGATTCCAGTGCTGCTGGCCCCGAGCCCACGCAGTGGCAGCCCCTGCGACTCAGGCTGAACTAAACCAGCAAACCGAGCTAACAGCAGATATCTGAGCCCCGTGTTTGGCCAAGCAAGAGCCCTGGCCAGCATGGGCACTGGACACCATGCCGGCCCCATGGATGCACAGGGACACACAGGTCACAGTGGCCACCAAGGCTGCTGGGCGAGATGACCCCAAGGGACAGCACCCTCTCACCCACAAATGACTGGCTCTTCCAGAGATGGGGAAACCGGGCTCCGAGGATTGGCAGGGGCCTGAGGTTTGGCTCATGTGCTCACTGTCCCTTGCCATCTGAGCTGCTACCTGTGCTGTGGGGCCAGCCAACCCCGCAGATTCCATTCCCAGAAATGGAGCTCACACTGCCCTTGTGTCCTGGGCACATCCTAGGGGGTTGATGGTGGCAGGAGAGGCCAGGGTGAGGTAGAGATCTGGGGAAGGCCTTGCCCATATGCGTAGCTGGTGTGGATGGCCAGGGGCTCCTTGGTGCCCTCCCTTCCCCCCAGCCCAGTGGGGACTTGGGCTGGAACTATGGCTGCAGAGCTCCAGCGTCCCCTGCACTGCTAGGTGCTCAGGGCACTGGCCACCCTCAGGGAGGAGGTCCTTTCTGAGGGACAGGCGTGACAGTGTCCCTGATGAAGGGAATGAGGGCTATAACACCGTGGTGTTAGTCAGCCACTATAAAAGGAGACCCTGCCACTGGGCACCTGGAGGGCACTGTGTGGCATAAGTCAGGTGAGCCAGATGCAAGGAGAGGGCACCAAGACCCAGTTGTGAAGAGGCAAGTCACATATGTGCCGCCAGGTATACCCACACCTCACACATGTGCAAACAGCTCTTGGGCTCTTGGCTAGCAGCTGTACCCCACATGTGCCCACGGGCCACAGTGGGATTCAGGAAGTGGCCAGAGCTGTCCCACGGCCCTGTGAGTGCACACAGGCTTGTTGCTAAAGTGTTATTCTCTTGCCTGCCCGGTGACCGGCTGCTCAAGTCACCACTGTCCCAGGGCCACAGGGTGCTGCGGCATGTGGCCTGGATGGACTGTAGGGGATGCTGTGCAGCGATCCACACTCTGTTCAGGCCCTGCTGACGGTGGTGAGCATGACCAGAGAACCGACTCCCAGCTCCCGGCACTGTGAGGATTAGATGTGTGTGCAGCTGCCAGGCTCAGCAGGCGCTTCATAACAAGCCCCCAATCATGTCAGTTCCAGCGCCAGTGCTGCCAGGCTCCAGGGCCAGTGTAGGTTCCTGGACAGCCCCAGGGCAGCCCCTGAGAATGCTCCTTCCAGCACGCTTTCTTGGCACACCAACCATGGCTGGCAGGTGGGGATGCAGCGAGGGCCGTGGACGGGCTCAGCCTGGGACCTATGAAGGGCTGCTGTCACTAGTTCTCCTGCATCTTGGGAGCATCTCTGACTTGCTCGGGTTGCAAGTCCTTCGCACAGCTTCAGAAGTCATCAGCAAGGAAACCTGGAGTCACAGGGAGCTAATGCAGTCACGGCTGGAGTCACGGCTGGGAGCTAATGACAACCACCATCCACTAGGGGTCAGCACTGTGCCCTCTTGGATGTGGTTGCTGCCTCTCCTATCCCCTGGCTGCAGAGCAGGTCTCCCCGCTGCCCATCCGTCCAGAGCTTGGCCAGGCGGGATGGGTGGGGCAGCCAGGGCCTGGGCCTCTGTGTGCTGTGCTGGCCAGGAGTGGCTGAGTGGGGCTGGCAGCTGAGCCTGAGGAAGGCCTGCTCTGAGGGCACCCCAACAAGCCTGCCCTCCCCCTAGCTCCCTGAAAGTCCTGCTTGTCTGTCCATCTCTCCTGGCGTGATGGCTGAGTCCTCTGCTCTGCCTGCAGCCAGCATGCACTCCAGCTCCCTCCAGGGCCTCGCTGTGCTTGGACTGTGACCCAGGGATGCCCAGGGACACTGTGCACTTTACAGCTTTCCTAGACACACCGCCTGACAGCCACAGGTTGAAGGAGGAGAGATTCTTTGGGCTCAAGGCTTTAGTCCACAGTTGACTGACTCCAAGGCAGGAGGGCACGCTCGAAAGGTCTGGGTGGAGGAAAACTGCTTACGCCATGGCAGCCAGGAACAGAGGGCTAGGAGACAGACATGTGCGGGTCACCCAGTGACCTGCCTCCCTGACCAGGCTGCACCTCCTCACAGCAAATTCACTACAGGGCCCCAAATCCAGTCACCTCCAAAAGCCCCATCTCTGACTACACCAGTCTCCTGAGGGACGTCTGGATATAGGCCATGGTGCAGCTCAGACTCTGCCTTACAATGGGGCTGCATCCAATAAACCCATAAAGCGCTGAAAATATGAAAAATGTACTCAACACACCTCGTCTACCAAGCCTGGCTTTGCAGCACAGCAGTCAGACACTGGTGGACTCCCTTGTGCTCATGGGGCTGGCCAAGAGCTGCGCCTCGCAAGGCCACCTGGCAGCCACTGCCCCGCACATCACATGACTTGCCTGGGAAAGATTCAAGCTTGAAATATAGACTATGGTTTCTACCAAATGTGTATCATCTCCTACCATCACAAACTCAAAAAGCCCAAGACAAGAACCATCTACACTTACACAAATCCACCAACTCCTTGAGAGCAGCGCTGTGTGTTTCACACTTTCGTAACTCCTAGAGCCTCCAATGCATGGTTTGAGTGAATGAAAACTTCATGCCTTGGTAGTAAACGAGGGTACTGCCCCATCTGCTGCCCTCCAGTGCCCATGAGCTGCAGCATCCATGCTGCATCAGGTCCCATTTTCTACAGACAGGAAAGCCAGGGAGTGACAGCAGCTCCACACAGGCCCCTCACTGCGCAGATGTGAGGGGTGAGGACCCGCATGCCTCTGAGGGGCGGGAGACAGTGGTCAGCCGAGACGCACGCTGAAGCAACGGAGTCAGCACTCTGAACACCTTCAGCAGCACCAGCCAGCACCTCCCATGTGCTGTGAAGGTGTGCAGAGCGGGGGCAACACGGGAGATGGCGGAACCAGAATGCCGAGCGCAGGGACCCTCTGCTGTGTGAGGCGTTCTGAGTGCAGATGCGGTGGCACTGGCAGAGGATGAGGTCAGGGCGGGGTGGAGAGGGGACGTAAGCGGAAAAGAGCGAGCACACAGCGCTGCAAGCTCGGAGGAGGCAGTGGGGGCCAGGGAGGCGCCCAGCCTTCCTCCTAAAAGGAAGTGCAAAAATGAAGGCACACTAGCACTATTCCCCTCGACTGGAGAGTTGCTGAAGCCGTTTTTCTTTTAAAAATACATTGAGACTATTTCTGTAGCAGCTTTAGGCTCACAGGTAGGTTGGGCGAAGGTACAGAAAGGGACCCCACACCCTTGTGTCCCACCGCCCAGTAGCCTCCACTCTCAGCATCCGGACACTGGGATGCCTGTCACCACCGAAGGCCTGCACGCGCTGGCACCGCCACAGAGCCCAGAGCTTACACCAGGGTTTGTGCTCAGAGCGGCACATTCCAGAGTGTGACGACCATTTTTGATCATCTTAGTAACATTCTTATTGTTTTAAGAGTTCTTTCTACTTTTTGGATAATAGTCCTTCATCAGATGTGCACTTTGCCAATATTTTCTACCAGTTTGCAGCTTGTGTTCTTATTCTCTGGACATTACCTCTCACAGAGCAGAGCTTTAAATTTTAATAAAGCCTAACTTATCAATTATTTCTTTCGTGGATCATGTCCTGGGGGTTGGGTCTAAAAGACATAACCATACCTATTGTTGTTTAGATTTGTGCTATCTCCAGGAGCTGTACAGCTCTGCCTTGTACATTCAGGTCTATGATCCCGTTTGAATTCTTTTTTGTGAAAGGTGTAAGATCCACGTCTAAACGTCCTTCTCCTTTCTTCTTTGTTCTGCATGTAGATGATCAGCCATGCCAGCCCTGTCCTGCACGCAAAGGTGGCATCTGCTCCCAGGTGCTGCCCCTTTCTTGGGCTCTGCCTGGTCCTGCCAACACCATCACCACCCGCTGTCCTGATTCCCGGAGCTCCACAGAGTCCTCAGGTCCTCGGCGTCATCTCTGACACCAAGCTTCTCCCTCAGCACGTCGGCTCCTCCAGTTCTTGCGCTTCCCATAGGCTTTAGAATCAGCTTATCAACACCAGGGACAAGTCTGTCAACACAAGGGTGACACTGGGTCTGCAGACCAAGTCAGGAAGGACTGACACCCTGACGATGCTGAGTCTCCGGATGTGTGTGTGGAATATGCTCCAGTGATGCAGCTTCTTCCGCTTCTTTCACGAACGTTGCATGGCTGCCCTTGAACAGATGTTTTACTCCTTTGGTTTGTACCTAAGCACCTCCCCATGGGAGAAGCAAATATAAATGCTGTGCATTTAACTTCCAATTGCACGTGCTCGTGGTTGGCTTTCAGGAAAGCACAGACTTCTATGTGAACCTCCCACCCTGCAGCCCCACTCCAGTCATTTCCTGGGTCTGAGGCTTCCATTGCTGTGTGCTGTGGTGCTGGGATGGAACCCACTCAAGGTGAGTGCGGTGAAAGTCGACACAGAGCCCAGCCCAGCGTGGAGGGTTTCTCCACCAACCCTTTCAGATCTGCACAGGAAATCACGGCATCTGTGGACAAAGGTGGCTGTATTTCTACCGCACTCTGCCTGTCTGCTTTGCCTGGCTCAGCATGCTGACTAGGATGCCCAGGCGGGTCAGGAAGCAGCAGGAGAGGGAGCATCCTCGCCCCTCTCTGATCCTCGAGGGAACCTCCCAGTTCTCCTCACAGAGGACGGTGTTTGCCGCAGGGGCCAATTTCTTTACCAAGCAGAGGCTCTCCCCTCTATTCCGACCTCACTGAGAGTTTGCAGCCAGGAGGTAGCTCCAGATTTTGTTGCTTGTTTTTTCTGACCAACTGATGATACTTTCTTCTTTCTCCAGCCCATTGATTGGATTACATTCATGGATTTTCAAAGGTGGAACCAGCCTTAAACTCTTGGAATAAATCTTGTTCGGTCGTGGTGTATAATATCTTGTACATGGTTGCATTCAGTTTGCTAATGTTTTGTTGAAACTTCGCCGCTGACATTCAGGAAAGGTAGTGACCCGTAGCTCTGTCTTCTTGTAATGTCTTTGTCACATTGTGGACCAGGGTAATGCTGGCTGCATAGAATGAACTGGGAAATATTTCCTTGGCTTCTTTTCTCTCATCCAGTTTCCTCATCTATCAAGTCAAAAAATAAACCAGATGTGCTGTGCACACCAGTAATCCCAGTAATCTCTGGGAGGCTGAGGCAGGGGGATGGCAAGTTTGGGCAACGCCCCCCAGCCCCTGGGCAATTTAGTGAGGCCGTTTCAAAAAAAAAAATTAAAAAGGGCTGGGGATATAGAGAAAGCTCCACATGAGGCCTTGGGTGCAATCCCCAGTTACAGCAACAGCGATGCAGAAACCGCACTCTCACTGCAGGTTGCCAGGGCTTGGGCAGGTGGCTTGCTGGGGCCTCAGGTCAGGCACCAACTCTGCTGCTCTGCCGGGGGTGGGCCAGTCTGCGGTTTGGGGAGAGGAACCACTTTGCTACCTGCCAGGACCCCAAGTCCTCACACTCCATGCCCAGCCCTGGCAAACAAAGTCTGACTGTGGCACGAGGTGGTAAAGTCCCAAGAGGGAAATGGCAGAGCAGGTCCTCTCTGTCCCTAGCAAATTCTCGGGGGCTGAGGCCCAGCTCTGTGCACCACAGGAGACAGCTTCTCCGGGACAGGAGGTGGGTACGGCCAGTCTCCAGGACCTTCCCTCACCCCACAAGCTCCAGCACCTGAGGGTCAGGAATGTGGCCCTGTGCCTGGGCCTCCTGTTCCACTGCAGGCCTATCAGTCTCTCGAGGATGGGACAGCTGCATGCTTGGGTAGGCAGGTGACCAACACCCAGCCTCCCTCTGTCCTCCCAAGAGACTCAGGGCCACCAGCAAGGTCCCTGCCTGTGCATCTCTCTGGCCTCTGGCTTTCGTCTGTAGGTAACCCTGGCTCTTGGGGGTGCTGTTCACAGCACAGGATGGGGCGACGGCTCAGAGGCCCGAGTTCGACCAGCAAATCTGCCCGTGGGACACAGAAGCCCCTGTGGTCCCCACCACCAGGGTGCTCACTGGAGTGTTTCCAGAAAGAGGGGAGCTGGGGAAGTCGACCGCCCCGAGCCTGAGCAGAGGCCAGGGAGGCGGGAGGGAGGGGCAAGGCCCTGTGCTCCTGATGGGGGGGCAGCACCCCCAGGCAGGCAGCACACTTTCTGCCTCCACAGCCGCTTACCCAAGTACTCTGATGACATGCTCTCGCTCACTTCAAAAAAGCATTTGTTCAGCAAAGATTTCTCAGAGAACAACTGGTGACCGGGCCCTCGCTTGGTCTCTGCTGGTTACAAGCAATGTCGGCAGCTGGGCAGAACCCACGGGCTCCACCCCCTCACACGGTGCTGCTCCTGGTGCCACAGCAGAGGGGACCGTGCAGGAGCCAGGGGCCCATGCGGTGAGGCCAGAGCACCAGGGCCCCTTGAGGCTGAGGGTCAAGGTCCAGGTCCTGAGCTGGAAACGGGGTCCCCACACAGCCGAGGCTCTGAAGGGAGGGAGGAGTGCCGTACCAGGGAGAGTGGGAGCAGAGAGGGAGTTGGGGCCCCACGTCCACTGCAGAGCCCCCAGACTCTCTCCCCAGGCGATGCTGCTGACTTGCAAGGCACTGGTTGAAATACAGGGGTGAGCACTGCTTCCTGATGTGAGCCCCACCCCCGCTCTGTGGTGCTGGCCAACCTTCAGCAGTGACCCTGGGAGGTCGGGGGTGGGTCTCCATCAGCAGGGACAGACAGACTGCAGGCCCAGGACACACACGCCTCCCGTCTTCGTGTGTGCTCTGCCGAGGGGGGGCACAGTGGGGACGCAGAAGGGCAGGACAGTGTAGGGGTGTGAGGTGTGCAGTGCAAGAGCTGCAGGGGCCTGAGCAGACCCCGCGAGGCTGGGATCAGGGCAGCAGTCCACCCAACCAGCCCTCCTGCCATCCACAGGGCAGGGAGGGCAGGGAGTGGGAACACTGAGCCACTGGTCTTTCGCCTTTGGACGGAGGACTGGATGGTGGCCACAGGCGACAGATGGGGCAGGGGAAGGACGGGGCAGTGTGGGTGTCCATGGCCCACGTGGGAGCCGGGACCTCATCAAAGACAAGCATGAGGGACCACAGTGAGAGTTCCTGTGTGCTCCGGGTGCTCTGGCAACCAGGGGGGACAAAGGGACAGGGTGGGAGGTAGCTCTGTCACTTGTGAGCCACAGCAGCTGCCCGGTAGGGACAGGCATGCTCGGGATGTGCTGGTGCAGTAAGAGTTGGGAGTGGACGGGCTGGGGGCCACAGGAAGGAGGATGAAGGGTGCCTCCAGAGGGCTGCCCTAGGCTGGCAGTACCTTTCTGTGGGTCAGGGGCCTGGGTGACACCTCAGCCACCACTGGGGTCCGTGTGTGCACTGCACAGCTGCATGAAGCTCCTAGACAGCCTGAGCAGAGGCTGGGCATCCAGCCTGGCAGGGGTGTGCAAGCGCTGGGGCAGCGGGAGGGCAGGTGACAGCAGGGAGGGCGGCATAGGTTTGGGGTCTGTCCTGGGGAAGCTGGGAACAGTGGGAAGAGAAAGACCATGCACCGGGCCATGCAGAAGCAGGAGCACCTAGGGAAGGCACTTTGGGGAGAGAGGGGAGGCCTTGGGGTGATGGGGGCAGGTGGGGCTGCTGGAGCTCAGGGCCATTCCCATCTCTGCTGGGAGGGATATGGTGGGCAGGAGGCCCCTGACAAGGCTGTGCGAGGTGTTGTCACTAGGGCCAGACTGCAGCTGGATAGGGACCAGCGGGTCCCAGCTGGGTGGGGCAGGCAGGTGCCTGGCTCTGAAGGACCCCAGCTTCCCTTTCTATCCAGCACTAAGGGCTGAACCCACAGCCTCTGCACTGAGCTACATGACCAGTCCCCACTTAGAAAAATTTCTTCAAAAAATATTTTGATCCAGGGTCTCACTAAGACACTAAACTGCCCCAGCAT
The DNA here is from genome assembly GCA_004027595.1 of Dinomys branickii. NCBI lineage: Eukaryota > Metazoa > Chordata > Mammalia > Rodentia > Dinomyidae > Dinomys > Dinomys branickii. Next base: position 73,655 of record PVLD010002364.1, on the reverse strand, counting down.
AAGCAGAGGCCATCACTCAGCAGGGGGCAGAAGATGCTTGTAGCTGAGGGTGATGTGTCACTGGCCATGGCCTTGACCATGATCTGTTTCACTACTTGCAAGAGAGGACAGCAAGCTTGCAGAGCAGTGTGTGCCTTGTGAATATGTACACGTTACCAGAGTCACAGGCTGGACAGACGCCAACCCCCCAGGGGCCTTGCGGGGCTTCGAGACAGCAGAGTCTGGCAGCCTTGTTGACCATGTCACTGCACACGGCTCCTTGGAGCCATTCTGCAGTCTGGAGCTTCTTGACAGCTGTACGCAGATGTCCTGGGCCTGCTCAGGGGACGGCCACCCACACACCACACATCTGCTGTGCTGATCATGGCAGCACTCGCTGCCTACGCTGTTGAGTCATGGCTGCACCTGGAGAGGCAGGGACTCAGGCCTCTAGCTCTGGCCCCGGGAGCTGGAGAAGCTCTTCCTGTCGGAGGGGAGCAGCAGCTCTGCCCCCCATGGGTGGCTCCCAGCCCCAGGTGCTGGTGTACAGGTGACTCTGGCAGTGTCCCAGGTGTTGGCTGTGCACCCAGGGCCCTGCTGCCTGAGCCGCAGTCCTTGGATGTCAGCTCTGGGATGACACAGGCTGTATTCACACTCAGTCCTGTGCAGCCATGGACCTCTGGCTCAAGGGTGTTTCCATATACCACCCTGGGGTCACGGGTCCCGGCATCAGAACCTCCACCCTGGCCACCTGCACAAGCACTGGGAGGTGGTGGAGGCCAGCGTTCTACTCCCTGAGTGTTTGGCCATTGTCTCAGGGCAACCAAGTGTGCCCCCTGCATGGCCCAGGGACCAGGCACCAGGGACACACACAGTGACTGGGGCACAGCCCCTCAACCTCCTCCTGTAGCGGCCACTGTGCCCTGCCCAGCAGGTCCCAGTCTGGGCAAGGATTCCAGGACACTGCACGGAGCCCTGCTCACCACAGGCAGCTGTTTCCACAGCCACATCTGAGACTCTGCTTTCAGCTTGGGAAATTGATGTGCATTACACAGCACATTGTATTCCCCACTGCTGCTGGCAAGCCTGAAAGCCAATCAATGCATCCCGAGGGAGGCAGACAACCTGTAGCTAGGCAGGCTCTGCCTCCTCAGGGACACAGTGACTGCCAAGTGTGGGATCAGTGTTGCTGACAGTGCTCAGGGCGGGGCCTGGTCCCAGACATGACAGTCAGTGTCCCTGAAGAAACACAACGCGGCTACTGACAATGTGAAACGTGAGTGCTAAAAAATAGAAACAAGGCCCCCTGATGGGCTTAGGCATGCAGGAGTGAGCCACAGCCCTGGCAGCAGGAGAGGTCAGTGCAGGGGTCACGTGTGATCACGTGCCCTGTGTTCCAAAGAGGTTCCTCTTGCCCTAGGGAGTAGAGCATGGCCAGGCCAAGCCCAGCCAGAACCATTATGGCAGGGACCTCCGCAGGCATTGTGCAGTCCATGTGCACCAAAGTTGGTGCTGAACCCTGGTAGCAATCAGGGAACTGTCACTTCTTCAAGGGAGAGAAATCAAGGGCACCATATGAAAAGGGGTGTCCCAAAATGAGGCCTCCAGACTGGGGAGCACAGCAGGTGGCCTTTCTACCTCTGTAGCCACAAACCCTGGCACCAGCAGAGCTGGGCTGAGTCCACCAGGCCAGTGTAGCTCCCAAAGTCCCCTCCACAAGCTGGGGAGGTGTACACACCGTGAGTGAGCTTCCAGAGCCCCAAGCTTTCCTCCCATGCAGCATTTTCCCCCCACCGCTCTTACCTAATCACAAGTCCTAGTGGATGAGGTCAGTCATCAACTGTGAGAGATAAATGGCCATGCTTTGCTCCCTGTTGTGTGTGTGTGTGTGTTTGTGCATGCACGTGCCTGTGTACACTCGTGCTTTGTGGATGATTCTAGATGAATTGCTGGTAGTAAAAGTACTCATAGAGCGTGATGGAACGAGTTCCGTCAGGTGTCTCAGCCGTCCGCACAGTGCTGTTCTGTGACAGGTGCAGGCCAAACCAGCAGCACTGCCCTCGAGCCCCGACCGTGAGAACAGGAGGAGAGGGCAGCAGCAGGGAGAGTGGCACAGGAGGACATGAGTGACAGCCTTCGAGAGGTGGCGGACAGATCAGTGCTTAGTGAGGGCCCAGTAGCGGCCTCAGAACTCCCAGGGCAGGGTGCACTTCCTTCCCCTTCCCCAGGTCCCGGCACAGCCCCACGGGCCTTGTGACTGTGGGGCCCATGGCCCCCCACTCGCTTTGTACTCCATTTTCGTTCCACTTCCTTCCTGAGCCGTGGTTCCCACCACCTGGAAAAAGGACACCGGCGCCGCCCTCATGGGCTTTTCTAAGGAGGAGGTGACAGCAAGTGCAGAGGCAAGCTCAGTGCTCAGGAAGAGCCAGCTCCCCCACCGAGCCCCAGCGGGCAGCGCGGTGAACGAGGCAGCAGTCTCAGCTCATGGAGCAGGTGCCGCCCGGTGTCACCACGGGTGCAGGGGCACGGGGGCTGGGAGGGTGAGGTGCAGGCTGAGGCTGTGGGGAACAAGGGGCAGGGGCAGGGCCGGGGCTGGGGCTCTGAGATGGACAGTGGAGCACGAGCTGGTGTTGAGCCATTCTCAGGCTGCAGTGCCAGTCCCAGTACCGGGCTGTGACCTCACCTGTGCTCAGCACAGGTGGATCGGCACTACCATGAGGGACCAGGATGAGCCCTTTGTCCTACAGGACCGGTGTCACAGAGGAGGCAGCCATGTGGGGATAGGGACAGGCTCAGTGTGAGGATCAGGACTATAGTGACCAGCCTGGAGCACCTGGGTGATGGGAGAGGAGGGGGCATCCTCCCAGGGAGCCTGACCCTGGGACCTCAGGGCCCTGGGGATGCATCTCTACTGTTTAGCTGTAGTGCATGCTCTGTCTGCCCTGGGCTGGTGCCCGGGGAGCAGGAGGGGCCCTGGGTCCCACCAGAACATCTGTCTGGTCTACGTGGAGTGGGGTGACCCTCCAGTAGGGGAAGCCTGTGAGGTCTGCAACTGTGGCAGTTAGGGTCATGGGAGGCCAGGCCGGGATGGTGAGTTCCCTGGAGAAGACACCTGCAGAAACCAGGCTGGTGCCGAGTCCCCATATCTGGGAAGAGCAGAGCCATCGACAGTGCCAAGGGCCACACCGACCCTCAAGTGCCAAGCAGTGGGGCTCCCTTCATGCCGCCCCAGTCACACTGCCCACAGTGACTCCTCCTCCTACAACACCTCTGTCAGAACAAGGCACATCTGGAATGAAAACAGGCCAGCACAGCACCCTTCTCCCATGTGACAGCTCAAGATGATGACTGGTTTTAAAAATCTGAATTTCCATATAATTGGCTGCACTTTAAAAACAATCCAACCATATTTTCAATTCAATGCCAGAACCCATTAGATCTCACGACGGGAAACATGCTGGGTTCCCATCTCCATGAGAACCAGCCCAGGTGTGGCGAAGTCCCCAGAAGCACCTCCTGCAAAAATGCTGGCCTCAAGGACGCCAGGCACAGCTCAGTCTCGCCAGGCACAGCTCAGTCTCACATGATCTTTTGCAAAATCCACATTAAAACCAACACGAGATCCCGGTACAAACAGAAGATGGTGTAGCACAGGCATTGCAGGACAGGTTTGGGGAGGAGGAAGAGGCAGGCCTGGGAAAGGGACCGTCCAGTAAGTCTGGGAGAAACGCAGGGCAGGAAGGACAAGCTGGGCACCGCTGGGCTCACCCCTCCCACTGCTGCCACCTGAAGTGACAGAAGATTTACTGCTTTCCGTGTTGCTTCTGATTGCAGAGATTTTATTGCCATGAAATGCAAGTCATCCACCTTCCTGGAGAGGAACAGAGGAAATAAATCTCTCCCAGAGCAGGGAAGAGCGGGCAACCCAGAATCTGAGGAGAAAAGCGAATACTTCCCCCTTCACTGCCAGCCCAGCGCAAAGTGGCTCCTCGGTGACCCGACATCTAAACATCACTGCAGCTCGCAGGTGTGGACTTTTCAGGAGGAAGCAGGGAGTGCAGGGCAAAGAGAGAACATGTACCTTCCAGAGGCAGGAACCCAGGGGAGGGGCACGTCCCCACCTGCACCCAAATCCTGCAGCCTCCCAGGCTTGGGAGGGCGGTCAGGTCACAAGTCACAAAACTCAAGAGAGCCTCAGAGCTGAGTGCACTGAGAAAACAGCAACAAGGTCTCTTGGTTTATTACAACAAAAGGCTCAGTGTTTCCTGATTCAATGTAGGAAAATCAACGAAGAAGGAGGAGGAAAATGAAGCTTCTTGAGGCTACAGCACAGTCAGTTCCGAGCACAGGGTGGCGTGTGACCAAGGAGAGAAGCTGCCACTGTGGTGATTACTCAGGGCGCAAAGAAAGGGAAGAAGAGAAATTCAAGGGGCTGCGGCGGAGCACAGAGTGCTGTTTTCACCATCAGTCTTCTGTCTCGCAAGAAGGGAGCACAGAAACTGCACCAGGACAATTTACTGTGCTCGGGAACAATAATTAACAGGACTGCTCGCTATTTTGCATCTCCTGCTAATAAAATACCTGGCCAAAGTCACAGGCAAGGTGACTGCTGTACATATAGTGCCAGCACTGGAACCCTCAGTGTTGAGCAGAGTGTGGCGAGAGGACCGAGCCCCGTCCCACACATGTCCACACCTGAGGGTGTGCCTCCACCCAGCGCTGACTCCGTGTGACCTACCCGGGGCTTCCCCAGCTCATGCTCTCACCTGGCACACAGGACAGGAACAGCCAGTGTTCTCTCCTCCCAGGGAGCACACGTCTGTCTCAAAGGAACAGATGACTCTTGTTTTGGAAAATTCAATCTAAGACCTAAAAGTCCCTAAGACTTATCAGGGAGGATCCCTCCTTTGCTGCTCACCTGGTCGCCATCTTCCCAGAAGTCCTCCCTAAGACTTAGGGACTGTGGTGAGAGCCCAGCTCCTGAGTAGGTGGCTCAAGAGTAAGGTCGGCAACTGCACTGTTCAGCACCTCCTACGTCACCTGAGGGTCACCTTACACAAGCCAGCTGTTAGGGCTGTGTCTAGATGTCCCCTCAAACCCTCATGAGCTCACAGAGCTTTGTCAGAGGTGGCTCGGTCTGCAGCGTGAGATGCTGTGAAGGAGATGCCATGTGATGACTGAACAGTGTACTGATTGGCTTGGCACTCCCTGAGCCCAGCAATCTGCATAAAAGGGCCAGAAAGACACTGGTAAGGATTCTTGTTGCTTTTGCCATCTTCTACCACCACAAATGGCTGCCCCCAGCCATGCCACCCCACCTTGGAGCCAGCTGACTATGGACTGAAACCTCTACACACTGTGAGCTAAGTAAACCTTTCACCTTTAACTTTGAGTGTCAGGTGTTTTGTCTCGGAGGTAAGAAAAGTAACTGAGACACCAGCTAAGGGCATGAGGCAGCCAACACTGCCCCTGAGCAGCCCACACAGTCATCGTGCCCAGAGTCCGGGCCCAGATGCTTCCCCCAGAGTCGGCCCAGCCCCTCCTCTTGTGGTGTCTTCACACATGGCATAGGACGCCCTGAGGAGGCTGGAGCCCGAGGGCTCCCGCCGTGTGCCAAGCGCATCCCTCTGCGGGTTAGCAAGCTCACACCGCCCCTCTCCAGGGGAAATGGGGCAGATAGAGGCGAAGCCGCTCATCCCAGGAGGGAGGGGTTGGGTAGAAGACCGAGGATGGGGAGCCAGCGCTTGGCTGCCATCACTTTCCTGATCACACACCGAGCTGCCTCCCCACGGTGGAGACCCTCCTCCCGGCTCCGGGCAGGTGGGAGCTGCAGTGACTATCTGACAGTGGACACGGGACAGCAGGGGGATTAACCACAGAGAGAAGGGCGAGAGTGCACATTTAAACCCCCAGCACGGCCACCCACGCCTCACTGCGGAACACAAGCCCTGTGGCTCCTGACTCCGCAGTACCCTGTGGTCTCCCTCACAGCACCACTGTGCAGAACCGAGCTGTGCAGATCGTGTGCATGGAAAAAATGGGGTGTGGGGGAGCCTGTGATGAGAGCACCCAGCAGCAGTGTCACCGAGGCCCCCACAACCACAGGTAAATGAGGGACATGCAAGTACAGAAGGATAAGATACCAGTCTCCAGGCTCTCCAGGCCCTGCCCAGGAGTCCAGCCCTCCTCACCCGCTATTTGCTTATTGTAAAGGCACAGGCTCTCTCTCTGTTTCTTAGGCTGGTCTCAAACTAGCCAGTGTTGCAGCCAAAGGGCTCATAGCCCAGTCACATCAGATCATCCAGAGATGTGCGTCGAAAATGAAGACAGAAATGGTACTTTAAAAAATAACTAGCATCCGGAGCCTTCCTGGCACAGACAGCTGCTGACTGGTTCTGGCATCCCTCCTGCTACGAATCCCAGACCTCTGCCTCTCGCAGTTAGCTTTTGCTTCATGCCTATCCGAGCATTTTCTCTGGGCTCCCTAGAAAGGGCTTTCCAAGTCCCCAGATGAAATGTAACAGAACCTGACTGCACAAGGCACATTTAAACCAAATTTGGAAAGACTTAAAACTGGCCATATCAAAGTGAAGGGCAACAATACCTGCATGCTGGCTTCGGTCTCTCCCCAGGCAGGGAGGACCGGAACTAACAGGCCCCTTTCCTTGGTCATGTCCTCCTCGCCTCCAGCCCCACCCAGATGACAGAGAGGTTGTGCCCGCCAGAAGTAGGGTGACCAGATAGCCAGACCCAGGCTATAGAACACAAGATGCTCAGGAGCATCTGAACTTCACAAAGACAAAGTGTATCTATGCGCCGTACATGTAACACATAACACTTATGCCACCATGAGTGAGGTCCATTCAATAGTTAAGACATGTGCCTACTGAAAATTTGCTTGTTATATACCTGAAATTCAGGTTTACCTAGGTGTCCTGTACTTCATCGAACTCCTCCTTCCTTGGTGCTAGCCCAGGGGATGGGACTGGTGACAGTTGGGGTGGTGGGGACGCTGGTGACCAGGCCTCTTGCTCTGTCCCACCTGCTCTCTGCTCTTTTCCTGGAGCCTCCTCAGCCACAACCCCATCCTTCCTTCTAGAAATGAGCACCTCCCAGGTCCCTGTAGGTGCCAAGCTCGGGCCCACCTGGCAGCCTGCATGGAGGGGCCCCACATGCCCTGCATAGGCACCAAGGTTTGCTTCCTTCCTTAAGCTCAGGCACACAGACTTGGAGGGGTCTGATCCCCAAGCCAAGAAGCTCATGGGGCATAAGGCCAAGTGAAGGCCTGTGCCCAAGCCTGGAGCCTGGCCTACTTCCACACCTATTCTGGCAATGGGTACCCTACCCTGGCTACCTCAGACCTCCACACAGCTAATCGCACAGATTCACAAAGGGAGAGAGCTCCTGTGTTTAGGCTTCCAAGGATGTGCCTGACCAAGTGTTTATAGCTCTGCCTTGTAGAGGACCCTCTAGGCCACTCTCCTTGAAAGAGGAGCAATTGCCTCCATTTGGACTGAGCCTGGCCCTATTTCCATGTATTGGTATGTACAGAGCTGGCTGGGACTTTTCCTTATCCCTTCAATTGGCTTTAAATAATGCATATTGGTCTAGCCCAGGTGCTGATGGTAGTCTTTGGAGATGGCAGGTGTGTTTCCCTGGACTCCCAGACCCTCATTGCTCCCTCAGGTGAGCCAGGATGCGGCAGGATGTGTGAGCCAATGCACCATGCTGTCAGCTGGGATCTGGGATGGAGCCTTGGGATAGAGGTTGTGACTCCTGGGGCTTCAGAGATTACTCATCAGAGCTGGAGCACCAACCCCAAAACATTCGATACTATCTCAGCTGTTATGCAGGTTACTCTTTCTGCAGATCCTTCTCTCTGCATTTGCAGAGGTGATTTCAGGCCTCCTACATAGCCCAGCTCATGGCACTCACCTACTTCCCACAGTTCTGAGTCACTCATCCTCTAGCCACTCCCCTTCTTCATGAATGAATAAAACCTGGGTTCAGCCTTGGGTCGAGGCCTTTGCTCCTGGACTTAGGACCCTTGGACTCCCCATAACTACAAATGTGCCTTAGTGACTTTATTCTCACCACGGGTTGCACTGGAAGTGGTAGACTGGAATTAACTCACTAGAATTCCAGTAACTTCTCATGGGGTTCAAATATAAACTCCCTGGGCTATGACGAGGACTGGGAAGGGCTCTCTATAACCCCTAAACTGCAGAAACATGGAAGAAACGTCGGCAGAACAAGAAGAGGAGGGCCAAGATTAATGAGGCCATGATGCAATCTCTTTTCACTTGGTGCACAGAAAATTATTTCTGAAGACGTTTCATTTAACTTTGCAACGCTGTGCAGTTGAACCTTTGTTGCCGTGACATTTTCTGCTATCCGTTCCTCCCCACTTAAAGCATAAGGGTGGGGACACAGCTTTACCTCAGGTGGTGAGTGTGGGGGTGAGCTCCGCCCCACAGGGGAGAAGAATGGGCTCAGGGAAGGCATGTCTCTCCCGCTGAGGGAGCAGGGCTGTAAAGACCCCCAGCATGACCTGGAGCAGCGGAGCAGTTACCTTCCAGAGCAAGGCACCGGGGTGGGCTGGACGACCAGAGCAGGCTGTGCAAGCACTCGAGGTACTCAGCCCCCTCAAGCTGGAACCCAGGGAAGCAGCGGTAGGCGATCACCGTCCCCACGGGAAAGGAGCTCTGAGACTCGGAGATGTTCACGTAGCCATTGGAGGAGGCCAGAGGCCTCAGGCAGCCTGGGAAATGTGGAGAGAAAGAGAAAGCTGTCTGTGTACATCTGAGGGTCACCAGAACTCGCGCACTCAGGGGCTGCCCGACTGTAGATGGCACTGCCCTGGGAGCCGGCACCATAATCCCCAATGCACAGACTCCGCATTCCACTGACAATTCTATTTGTAAGACAGAGGCACCTAGGGGGTCACACGCAGTGGTGGGGAGTGGGTTACGCAGATGGGTAAACCCCAGCCAGGTGGTACATGGAGCGGCTTTCAAGTCACACAGTCTGGGGATCACTGTTTCTTAAAGCCCCAAGTTGTCCTGACCACGCTAGGACTGAGAGCCACTGAGGGGCCATGATGTAATGGGCGGTGACTTTTAGCACAACATTTTAAGATAGACAAGCCTCAAAATGTGTCTTGAGAAACATCCTGGAGGGATTGTAAACGGTTAACTTTACAGTTCTCACTTTGTCCTGGAACTCTTCTCCTTGCCTGAATTGTTAAAGTATATATATATATATATCATTATGGCCAGAGCCTGACCTGGTCACATGGTGCAAGGTGAACAACTATGGCCAGGCCTAGACATTCCAATCTATTACCATGGAAACCAAAAATGTATATAAGGTGAGAACAAAGGCAGTTAAGGGCCACATTCTCTGGTAGGGAATGGGGGGCAATGACGGGTCCAAATTGATCCTAAATTAAAATTAATTAAAACTCCATTTGTTCTGAATGAGTTTTTTGATCCCCTGCAGAGTTCGACCCGATTTTTTATTTTTGCCGCAACGATGAGAAAGAGGACCCAGTATTGCCTCAAGAGGGTCAGCTGACGCTCAAATCTACCCCGTCCGAATGTGGGCTGGCAGTACGCTGAGCCAGCAGCGTGCTGAGCCGGCACCGTCTGACGTCAGGAAATCAGCCTCGGTTTGCTCGACATCAGCAAGGAATCCCGCAGTGTAGGGTCTCAGGAATGGATGGGCCGCGGGCTGCTCGGGCACACCCAAAGACCCTGTGGAACCTGAGGACCACACTCTGTGGCCTGGTGGGGGGACCCTTGGAGGGAGAAGCAGGCGCAGACTTGCTTGTGCTGTTGGGTGCGGGGCCAGGCCACGCTCCTCCTCTGTAAGCACTGTCTCCCTCAGTCTTCAAGCCTGGGCCCAGCACAACAATACCCGAGGCTCGGACCTGCAGGGTATGGTGTCTGTGGGGGTCTCATGGACTTCAGATCATTTCACTGTGCGGATCAGGACCCTGTGGAGCTGTGGCTCTTGCTGGGGGGCACTGACTGCCTGAGAAATGAACAAGTGTGCCCCAAACACTTGCTTTCAGCAAGGCATAACGGTGCACAGCTATCATCCCAGATTTAAGAAGCTGAGTTGAGTAGTCACAAGTTCAAGCCCAGCCAGAGCAACTGATTTAGTAAGACCTTGTCTCAAAATAAAAATTAAGAAGGGCTGGGGATGTAGCTCAGTGCAAAAGCTCTGGGTCCATCCTCAGTATCACAAGAAAGAAAGGAAAGTGCGAGACAGAGAAGCAGAGAGGGAGAGAGACCACCTGCTCTTCTCTCCCGGCTCCACAGACCTCGGGTCACACATGCACACAGTGGCAGACAACCTCACCTTTCTTTGAGCCGACCCTGGTCATTACCTTACATGTTTTGGGGACCAAACTGCCCACGGACACCCCAGGATAAGACACCGTGAGTGAGGGTACACGCAGGGCCCGGGTGCTTGCTCTGCTCACAGCCCCTGCTCAGCAGCACCAGGCCCTCCCCTAGGCTGTCTGAGCCTTAGAATGCTCTGCTCTGAGCTAGATGCTACATGGCTCACAGTGGAGCTGGGGCATGTGTGTGGGCACAGGGGAGAGTGGGGAATCAGGAGAAAGCAGAATCAGCAACTGAGAAAAATGTGACCAAGTGGATGCACCAGAACTCTTAGGCACAGTGCTGATGGGCTGGCACAAGCTGTGTGCCGGACCTGCCTCCTGGCAGGAGCTGCAAGTCTAAGCTACACACATGGGAAGTGGGCCTCCCATACACAGCCTCCCTCCCACCCGAGTGAGCAGAAGCATTGGACACTGTTCCCATCGAGAAATGGCGTTGGAGCGGCCTTGTCCCCACCCAGGGGCACAGCAAGGCCTACGATCCCTGCTGTTCGCCAGTCAGGGGTCTGTGTGGACACAGCCTGCCTTAAATGAGACAGGAAGACGCTCTCTGCCCTGCTCCGTGGTTCCCATTTGCCCCTCTGGATAACAGAAAGAAGCCCTTTAGGTGTTAGCCCCTCAATCTATAGGTGCAAATACAAGTCAAAGAACAAAATACCACTCTAAGGGATAAGGATGTTCCCCAAGGCGCTTGGAGAGGTGTCTGGCTGCCCAAGGTGACTCCAGTTCCTAATTCCCAGCATCCTGTCAGGTGTGTGCTGTATTCCATGATGTGCACCGAGATACAAGGTAGGGTGGGGGTCTCAGGAGTGGCCAGCCAGGCCAGGGTGGGTCAGTGCAGAGTGCCCATCCTGTGTGTGCTCACCTACCAGCTGGGCCCTGGGGTCCATCACAGAAACACAGAGAACTCCAGACCCAGCACAGCCACACCTGGACTAGGTTTGTACATGGGGTGGGCATGGAGCAGCCAGCCGAGCAACAGGAGCATGTATGCTCAACTCAAGGACACCGAAGAGGGAAGCCACCATGGCACACTCAGAACACTCCCCGGGGAGAAGTTCTCCCCGGGAAGCTCGTGGTACTCCCCAGGATGCAGAGGACAGAGGAAGGGAGGAAGCAAAGGCTGCGGGGAGAGGAGAAGGTGAGCAGCGGCAGAGACCTGGGAGCACCCAGCATGGCCCCCTGCAGCAATGCACACAGGACGGCACCCTCCAATCTGTCCTGCGCTGCAGCCTCATTGCCCCAGGGCCAGGCCTCTCCAGCTTCGGCTCACGGGAACTATTTCCAGTGATGGAGCACACTGTAGTATCAGAGCCTGGCAGCTGTGATTCCTGAGCACAAAGGTGACCCCGGGGCCTGGCACCCAACAAGCTTGCCCTCCCTCCCCCAGAGTTCGGACTGCACTGGCTCCCTGCACCTGTGGGCCATGTTGCACATCCGAAAACAAGGCTGGAATCAGTGTGGACACGAGGGTGACTTCAGACGGAGCCCTCCACATCCCAAACACGTGGACGAGGAATGTTCACTTGTGGTTTGGATGAATTTGAATGTGATTATTTTGCTGCTCTTCGTGTGTTATAAAAAGGGGTAACACTATGAGTGGAAAAATAGCCTCTGTATCGTGGACTTTAACTATAATCGCACCACTGCTGAAGTAAGTAAATGCTCTTGCTACAAATGTTGTAAATGCTCTGTGGTTCCCAGGAAACACACAATACCTGGCTGTCATGCTCTCCACCAGTCTAGACCCTCCTAATTCATAAACGACTTCTGATTTCCTAGGGTGGAGGGGCAGCCAGAGCACCAGGGTGAGGTCTTCCCCAGGTCACTTCAGACCTGGCTGTGTGCAGAACTGGCTGTGATAGAGAAGCCTGGGGCTGTGGAGTGGTGGCTCTGTAGCTCCCAGCAGCTCTGTCTCCGATGCAGCCACACACAGCGCCTACCCCGCAGCCTGTGGTACCTCGACAGAGGGGCAGGTTGTCCCACATGCCATCCTCGAGACACAGCGAAGCCCCGCTGTCCAGATCAGGGTATCGGATCTTGAATCCCTCGTGACAGGCGATGATCAGTTTGTCTCCGCGTTTGTATGTCTTGTTATGGATCTCAGCATCTTCAATCCGAGGGATGCGGCAACCTGCAATTTTGTGAAAGGTGCGCATTACTCTTGGAATCTAAAGTCGTCAACTGCTTCACAAGAAAACTCCTCAGACCAGTCTCAGCCTCCAGGGTAGCCCGGCACCTGTTAACCATTCCATGGGGTATGGAGGGGCTCGGCAGCTGTGATACTTTACACTGCACCTGTGATCTTGGGAACAACTTGGGAAATTACTGCCTGGACTGGTGGTGCCTTCTGATGCTGCATCTGGAGACAGGACAGGGCGGCGCCAATTCCACCCCTTCTGTGTACTGTCTAAGACCAGTGAGAAAGTACGGTGTGCCCACGGCCTGGGTGAGCCTGTCTGAGCTGGCCACATACTGTTCCTGTACACTGCAGCTGTGTCAGAAAGACAGAAGAGCGGCCCAAGCCTGCCAGCCTTGCCAAGGCCCAGCGGGGGCAGCTGCACTCCTCCACGAAGGCGGGAGGAAGCCCGGAGCCTGTATAGCGAGGCCCTGAGGAGGAGCTGGAGATGAGCAGGTGGTGCTGTCCACTTCTGCCCACTGTCCAAACCATGCTGCTGCACCTGCCCTGAACACTGCCCAGCTCAGCCCCTGAGCTGTAGCTGCCAGGCTCACACGCATCTCTCTCTGTCTCTTATGAGCACGTCTAAAGTTAATATTTCTATTTTGTGCATTTTTTCCTTTTATTTGTGGTGCCAAAAATGGAACCCATGGCCTTGAACATGTGAGGCATGTGCTCTGCACTGGGTTACGGCCTACTCTGCCAGTGCTGCCTGGTCTCCATGCATGTGTGTCTGCTTGTGAGGGTGACCACGCATGGGTAGGCTCTGAAGTCAATGTTCTTCACATTTTAAACAAAGAAAAATCCAAGGACAACAACTGGTCAATCACAGAAACTTCTTGAGAAAGTCCTCCATGCTCCAGAGACTGCTGGCTTCTTGGCCACTTCTGGGCCTGCTGGACCTGAGGTACGGCGGGACAGTGCTGATGGAAGCCTTGAGCTCCAGCAGCCCCGGGAGTGTGAATCATCTTTCCCACAACATCATGCAGAGAGTGTTCTCAGCTGCAGCCCTGGAACCTGCCAAGGTGACAGGAAAGAACAGTGGTGGCCCAGAGGGTGCTGAGAAATGTGGCTCTTCCCGTGGGATCACAGAAGCTGCAGGGCTGGGCGGGAGTTACAGGAGGATGGGGATCTGACAGACGGATCCGGAGACAGAGGCCAGCGACAGGGGAGATGGGGCAGGGAGGCTCCCATGATAGCAGGAAGGGGCGGTGCCAGCTCACTGCCCACTGTGGGCATTGGAAGTCACTGTGTTCAGCAGGCACTGTCACCCAGCCTTTGTCACTCATTAGCTGGCCAGCAGGGCCCATGCCACCCACTTGCTCTGTGCCCTTCCCCTCTGAACATTTGCAAACACACTGGCAAGGAGGAGCAGAGAGGGCGTGGCCTGACCTTGGGCTCCAGAGCTGGGCATGGCCCCGCCGCTCGGCCCTGGGAACCTGGTGTCTGACCCCCAAGCACAGGGGCCCACTGGGAGCCCGGCTGGGCACTGCATTCGGTTTGCATTTTCTCTCTAACAATGCATTTAGGGGGCCGACAGTGCTCCTGCAGGAGGGGCTGAATCCCCAACGCTGACCCCACCACTGTCCTGTGGAGTCGCAGCCCCACGGACAGCTGTGTGTACACCACCTCCCACTCTGCCACCAACATCCTCCTAGTGCAAAGTGTGAATCATGTCTTCCCAATGACACCATGCGGAGATTATTCACAGCAAAGAAAAGCACGTTTATCCAGGCATCTGTCTGCACAGCTGTGACTGTAAACAGACCCCATGGCAGTAATTTGTATTTCTAAGCAATTATTTTCAGGATGGATGTATAATCTGCTCAAGAATTAATTAGCTGGGGTACTCGGGAGGTGGCCAGTTGTAGAAGTTACTGAGATGTCACAGACTTGTGGACACTGGTAGCCGGGAGCACAGGGACTCTATTCAGTCACCAGGTGACTCACAGAGTGCACCAGGCTCCCGGGTGGAACTCCAGCCTCCGGGCAGACTGGGCCTACCACAGAGCACAAGATCCAAGGTTGGAAGGGAATCCCAAACCGAGTTACGAGGTTGCCCACAGAGGAGTGGCCATGGGAGGGGGACGGGGTCGCCTTTCACTGCAGGAATGCGTGCCCCAGCGAGTAAGGAGAAGCAAGAGGGCTGCGCCTGGTGAGAACAAAGCTAACAACGACCAGCTCTAAAAAAGACCTGCACTTGGACAGAGCAGAAGTTCATCTGTAGCCACTCTGAGTTTTCTGTGCACAGGCGGAGGGGAAGGCAGGAAGAAGGGCCCGGTACAGGCATGTGTCCCAGCAGGTGGTCTGTGACCCTATACCACTGTCAACCTCTTTTCTGTGGAATGAAAGAATCCAGAGCCTTTAGTATGGGAAGTAAATGTGTGATCTTCATCAATGCTAGAGTTTCAAACAGAAATATAGGTGCTCCTTGATTTACAACCAGGCCACATCCAGATAGATCCATGGAAGTCAAAGACAGTAGAAGTGGAAACCCCTTAATACCCCAAGTGTATGCCAGCCTAGCATGTGCTGAGGCACTGTGGAAACCTTGGGGATTTACTCTCCTGATCGGTGGGTGGGCTCTAGCCCTGCCTAGGACCAAAAAAGCACTTATGTGTGTGCCACCAGGCCAGGGAAAGACCTGAATCCAAACTCTGAAGTAGGTTTCTATGGAAGGTACACATATCACTTTCACATCCTCGAGCAGCTGAAAGATTGTAAATTGAACCATTGTTAACTTGGGGGCTGTTCGTAACACAACTTTATATAACGTAAATTCATCCACTCAACAGGGAGAATTTTAAAAGGCACATCAAACATATTATTACCAAAGACTCTAAAAAGTATTTATCACTATCCAAGTCTGTCATGTAGAATCCTGTCCACAATTACAATGTAGACCGGGGTGTGGTAGGACAGGCCAGTAATCCTCCCACTCTGAGAGGCTGAAGCAGGAGGATGGAAAGTTCAAGATCAGCCGGGCGCCTTGGGGACTTAACAAGATGTCAAGAACAAAAAATAAAAAAGAAGGCTGGGGACACAATTTGGTGCCACAGGCCCTGTGTTCAATCCCCAGTATTGAAAAATGGTGAATTAATTAGAACACAGGTGTGGGAGTGACTCTAGGATAACGGAGTTGTCTTTCCCACTCCCCCCCATTTCCGGACACCCTGCTCCTGGTAATAACGGGGTTCAATATAGTGAATCCATGAAGAGGGGGTGAGAGGTCCTCAGGCTGAACTGGACATTATACCTGTGTACAAATTAACTTCACTGACTGCTGACAGGAGAGTGGACTCCTAAGGGACAGAGTAAAAGACATCTCCAAGAACTCGGGCCACATATCAGATTTACTCTTAACATCTTACTTACATGTGAAAATATATTTGATTTCTTAAAAAGTGCTCTCTCCACACCAGTGCACCCCTAAACTGTTCCTGGGGAACACAGACACCAGGCACATGGCAGAGATTTGCAATCCACATTAGCGTGGCAAAGGCCCTGAGGCCAGGTGGTAAAGAACCCTTCTTTGAGTTGTTCCAGTCAGCATTCAGGACCCCTGTTAATTCGTCCATCCCCCCTTGGCCCTTGAGTGAGCTACGGAGCACCTAAGCAGGGCCAGCAGGGCCAGCAGGTCCCAGGGGACAGAGAAGCCAAGAACATCACGCAGCCAGGGAGAAAGGCGCCCAGTAGGAAATGAGCTGGAACATGACACTCAGTACCATGGTGAACACACAGCAGGCATCAGGACTGGCACTGATCGGGGACTCATTTAGTTTGGGCCAACAGGAAAGGGGCCTCTGGGGAAATGACGTTTATTAAGCTGAGATGTAAGTGACAAGGATTGGATTACTTTCACATTCTGGAGCAGAGGGCAGGGAGCAGTGTGGCATCAACACTGCACACACACAGGAAGAAGGAAGAGCTGAGTGTTTGGAGCATGGACACCCAGGGTAAGAGGGAAGCCAGACTCAGTGACCTCTGGGTCACAGCAGGACCATAGGCTCTGAATCGCTGTGATATGTATGGCATGACCTGACCTAGATCCCCCGAGTTTGACATGCGTGCAGTGAGGCATTGGCCCTGGCTCTGTCCAGAGAGAGGTGGGTCCATGGATCCCGCTCCACAAGGCCCCAGGATGTTGCCTGGGCCAAGCGCCTCTGTCCCTACTTCCCTGGTAGCACTGGGACATCCTGCATAGTCAGCACCCACTATGTGATTAAGGCTGTGGACCCTGGGCCACACAGCACCAGCTCAGCTTTTGGAGGCCTGGAGGCCAAAGCCAGCCACCCTGTAGACCTCGTGACTCTTGAGTTCCCCAGGTCACCAACGTTGCATATTTGCCATCACCCATAGTAGCGCAGAGAGACTCCCTATACACAGCTCCACTGCCTGCTGGGAACACAAGGACCCTGACTTTGGCCATTCGATTCCCATGGCTGGTTCAGCTCTGTCTTTACGTTGAAAGAAACCTTAGCTGAGAGAAAGATGGCTTTCCTGGGCTCTGTGAGTCCTTCCACCAAATTGCTGGGACTTGGAGACCTTAAGACTTGAAGCTGGGTCAGGACAAGGGTCTGGGGACCCTGAACTTTAGCATGGGGTCCTTTCTTCACTCAGCACCTGCTGACCTCCCCCAGGCTCACTCCTCGCAGCCTGCACTGTCACTTTCTATGAGGAACAGCCACCGTCCCCACAGAACCCAGAGGACAGTGCATTGACCACTGTGTACCAAGCAGGCCACACACACTGAGCAGAGCACCCCCAGCTGTCAACACAGGCAGAGCAGAGGAGGAGAAAGGGCTCTGCTTGGAAAGTGGGGACAGCAGGACACCCCATGGGGAAGCAGGGACCCCTAGGCACGAGGGCTAGGCCTTCTCTTTTGTCCTTAAGTGCACTGAGTGTTAGGAAGCCTGAGGCAGCACCAGAACATCTACACTATGCATCTTGGCTTCACTTAAACATAGAAGCATTGCTACATCCCAGTGTAAACCAGTGAGAAAACGCCATGTCAGAGACAACTGTCAAAGCAAAGGTACTAGGTAAAGCTTCTTAGACTTAGGGTACTTCTCTTTTCTGACCCAGAGACAGGTGATTTTATTTATTTGTGGTGGGCAAGGACAATTAGCATCTTTGTGTTTTGTTACTAAACACTTGGATAGTAATTCTTGGTGGGTCCTCAGCACCCTGTCTATAGGACAGAGACTCCTACATCCTTCTAGGCATATGCAGAGCATTTACTGCCAACCCTTGGGAGTATGGGTCATGTTTTCTGCACAATGTGTAGTTAACACACAAATGAAGAATTAGAAAACAGTACGTATGGAAACCAAATAATATATTTATAGATAATCCATGGGTTCAAAAAGAACAATAATACAAATAGAAAATAAAAATAGTATATATTGGAATATATGCAGAGAAAACTGTAGCTATAAATTTCTCTTTAAACCTAAGATCACAAACAGGAAAAGAGAACAATCGAAAATCATGAATGTACACTTTGCAGTTGATTAAGTCAAGTCTACTAAGCACATTAAATTTTTCACATCCTGGTTGTTTTTCTCTTTTTCCCCCTCGTTCTAACTGCGACTGTGGATTAAAGTTACACTAATTTTGTTTCATAAATTTAGATGCATTCAAATTTGGACTTATCATTAATACTTAAATTAAGAATTCTTCTAAAAAAGGCATAAAAAGGATACACAATTAAATCCAAAGAAGGTACAAGGAAGTAAGTAGTAGTGAGGATTAATGAAACAGAAAAGAAATACACATAAGAGGGGATCAAAAAAAGCTGAAGTTGGTTCTCTGAAATTAGAAAGCACAGGCGAAACTGATTAGAAAAACTTAAGAGGGACAACATGCACAACTGTGTAAGAGTGGAAATATAAAACCTGCATAGATCCTATATTTTAAAAAATAAGAGGATGTTACAAAATTAGAAAATTTGAGAGTCAGATCCCTAAAACAAAAACTGTACAAGTTACCAAAACAGACACAAGAAGAAACAAAAAGTAGCTATACTCTTATAAAACATTAAAGAAATTGAATTCAATACTGAAATCCCCGGCAAAGGGAACCCAGCCCCCACCTTGCCCCTGGCTTCCCCGTGAATTCCTCCAGTGCGGACTGGCTCACAGCCCTTTGGAAGGACTCCAGGGGCGGGCCTGCCTGCATACCTGACCTCGGGTACACAGCCTGCAGGAAGCTCCTGCAAAGGAAAGGTTGGCCAGTCCATTTCATCAACATAATGTAAAACTTAAAAGTAAGATTTTAGCAAGCCACCTAGCCGTAAATGCAAAAGAAAATGCTAAATCAATTTAATATTTAAGGATCAAACCAATGTGACTCACTGTGTTAGCAAAATAAAGAAGAAAATTATGCTCTGAATAGACAGGAAAAGGCACTCGATAAAAATTGAAAATCTGCTCATGATATTACAAGGAAAAATTGTTCATTAGCTGGGAAGTGATGCAAACAACACAGTAGCACCCTGGATAGGATCAAGTTCAGGGCTTGGGCGCAAGGGTGACCTTAGGGGGAATGCGATTTGGTTCTCACCCAGTTCAGTGTGCACTCAGAACCGTGGAGAGAATGAAGTTTGTGAATAAAGGCACTGCTGTATAATAAAGGATCTCGTTTAGTAAGACCTGGAAAGCACCCGCTTGAGACTGAGAAGGAAAGGTGAGGCCACTGTTCCCTGTGGTCAGCACTGCCTGGGGCTGCCAACCCAGCCCGCAGCCCCCGGGATCGAGGTTCGTTATCTGGAGGAAACAGAAGCTGCTCGGAGCACACAGGACACAGCTATGCACATGGCAAAACCGAAAAGAAGTTACCAAGACAAGCAGTAAAATTAACAATGAGCTCAGCACATACGAATTTCTACATAGCAACAATTTAGAAACCTATAATATTTATCAATAGCATCAAAAAATTAAATTTCTTTATTTTTTTGATACAGGGTCTCCCTATGTAGTTCAGGCTGGCCTTGAACTTGCTTATATAGCCCAGGCTGGCCTCAGACTCGTGGTGATGCTCCTGGCTCAGCCTCCCACCAAGTCCTGGAATTACAGGTGTGTACCACCATGCCTGGCAAAAATTTTGAATTTCTAATTTGAAAGCTAACAGAAGATGAGAACCCCCCACACACCGGAAAACTATAAAACATTATTGGAAAAATGGTATACAAGCTAAATAAATGGGGGACTATCCCTTGTTCTTCAGTGGGAACACTCAATGTTGTAAAGGCACTGACTCCCCCAGACTTTAACTATGCACGCAGCACCGTCACTCAAACTTCACACTCGTGTTGACATTCAGAAAAGGGAAGAAGCAGAGCGGGGAACCTCGCCCCTCCGAATGCACACTGCCTGCAGCAGGACCCGCTGTGCAGACAGCTGGTGAGGTGTGGACAGCATGTGCAGCAGTGGCCCTGCAGAGCAGCTGTTCTGGCTTGGATGCAAACAGGGCGGGAGGGTGGGTCGGCGACGCCAGCATGAGAGACCAAATGTCAAGGCTCTGAGGAGGCTGAGAGGCCTCTGTCATCAGAGCAGGGGGAACCCACTGTGGGCTCCTGGATCTGGAACTCTTATGCACGGGACTCCTGGGCCGTGGCTGGGGAGCCACTGTCTGTGCCATGGGCGGGCTTGGCAGGAACAAGGACAAATTCCAGTGCTACATGTTCTTCCCAGCAGCCAAACCCTCTGGTGGCTCAACCCGGAGGTCTGCAAGGCCAGCGTGGTGGTCAGGGTCACTGCTGTCACTGTGGGCCTCTGTGGATGCTCTGACATGGTATGAACCATGCTGATGCTGTGGTCCCCATGGGCCAGAAGCTCCTCTGCACCCCAGGGTATGTGGGCAAGTAGGCCCCAGCACCAGCGGCGTCATGGGGGGGCAGCTGTGGAGGAGTCAGTCTGGGGTGCACGCCCTGGCTCTCACAGGTGGCCGAACCCCTCGCCACCCCGGCCTGTGGCGCCCAGTTGTGTTCCTGCACCAGTGATACCTGAGCATCTTTTCACTTATGCTCACTGGCTCAGCCCGTCTGGCCTGACCTCATTTCCTCTGGGCTTTTCTTCCTTTATTTATTTACTTTTCTTCCTTTTAATTCATGGCGCATTTAAGTTCAGGAAATCTTTTTAACAACACAAAGCAAATGCACGAAGCCACACAGGAGGGAGTCTTGAAAGCAGTCCCTTCTGTCAGAAATGTCAGAGCACCCATCCCCGAGGAGGACCCATGGCAGGATCTCTGGCCAAGGCTGTCAGTGTGGATAACTCACATCTAAGACAACAGGAAAGACATTTGGGTGACAGGAAATACATTTGAGAAGAAGAGGGTGCTAAATAAACATCTTTGGTGGCTCCATCCTTTTGGGGTGCCTTGGGGCTGGGGCCACACTCAGTATACAAGCGGCAGTAGAAAGGACAGGACCCACAGCTTCTGTGGGTCACAGAGCTGGCTGCCAACCTGACTGCCTGTGCTGGCTGATGAGTCTGACCAGATCTTTTAATTAAAAATGTGTAACGTAACAACAATACTTAAACTCGCATTGCATCACCTCTGTACACTCGAAGAGCTGTCTTGCCACCAAATCCCTCATCTTTATAGGTGCCCGCGCAGCGCTCGAGAGCCAACGCCTCCCAGGAAGTACTCAGAAATAACGCCTGATGAGTGAATCTGACTTTTTGTTTTGCACTCCGCAAGGAGGGGAGGACAGTATGGGTTAAACGTGGAGGCACATGAGCTAGGTGTGGTGGGCACTGCCCCCTCCTGTGTCTGGGGCCACTCACTGCAAGCAGGGCCAGGCAGCAGAGCAGCTGGAGGTGGTGGACACAGACAGGGCCCCCGGTGTTGCAGGAGTTGCCTGGGGCTTTGGAAACACCATGCCTGGGCCGCAGCCCTGGGCATCTCATACAGATAACGCTGGCAGCATTTCAAATACAGTTCCCTGACCCTGCCTGGCTCCCCGTGCGGGAAGTATGAGTGCTACTTTCTACCAGGTGTGGGGCAGGCAACTGTTGCACATGCCTGAAAAGCCCTTGCCTTACAGACCACCGCTTACTGAGCCTGCAGGCAGCAAGAGCCCCCCCTGAGGGCTGTGGCTGGCTATGGGGTGGGCCACCTGCCACAATTCCATACTTCCAGGACCCGGTCTCCTCCTGTAGGACAGGCTGTCTGTGGCCAGGTGACATGTGCATGGAGAAGCAGGGGCCGAACTCCAGCTCTGCCACCACATGGGGTACCTGGGCCTCTGGCCTTCCTGAGCCCCCACTTCTCATCTGTAAATGAGGCGCAAGAGCTTTCCATGGGGCTGCAAGTCCCTGCGTGACAGGCCTCCACCATCCCCAGGGCAGGCAACACCTTACAGTAGGGCCACTGGGTGAGGAAGGGGCCACCAGAGCCACATAGGGCAGGGACAGGATCTGGGGGCAGGCTGGGCCAAAGCCTCGCTGTGCCTCCTCCCCGAGTCTCTGTCCTTCAGATCAGCACTGCCGAAGTTCATGACCAAGGCATGTGGTCAGTCGGGAGCCCTGCAGGTGACACACGGCAGGCTAGGGCCTTCTCTGGGCCATGATTCCTCCCCAGGTCCTGGTCTCCCCCTTGGCTCATGTCCTGTGCTGTCCTAGGCTCAGAGTGTGAGGCTGTGGCCACACACGTGGTATCCTTGACGGGCTCTCAGGGGACACTCTGGGTGCTTTCCTGAGTGGTTCACACCCTACCTCTGTCTCCTTTGGACCCTGCTCTCTCTGCTCATGGGACCCGGCTGCCCCCAACCCAGGGACCTGGCAGGCCACCCAGGAGGGTTCTCACGGGCCTCACAGGCACAAGGGCGGCAGCACCGTGGTGTGGACGGCCCGGGCCCTGCCCCCACAGCCCCTCGTAAACAAACGTCTGTGGAGCTGGGGCCTCTGGCAGCATGAAGCCCAGTGCCCAGGATGGGGTGCTCAAAGCTGTTCCAGGGAGACGGCGGCAGGAGAGAAGGGCTCCTCTCACAGACAAGAGCCCAAGAGGAGGTTCTCAAACAGCAGACCCCGTTTATCACATCAGGCTGAGGCAGTTCTGCTTGGCCTCCTTGCACCTCCCAGAGCACGGCTGCAGAACGGAAGCCTCAGGAGAGAGACCGAGCTGAGCCTCTGCACCCGGCCCTGCAGCCCCACAGGTGCCCCGGGCCAAGCCCACCCAGACACCCCTGACCGGGAAGGGAGGGACGGGTGCTGCGGACGTCACCTCACAGCTGGGCGTGGGACCGTAGCAAGCAATTCTTCAGGTCTCTTTAGAAGTCAGAACCCGAACTCCGTCCTGCTGGTCTGTGCAGCACAGGAAGGGGTGACCCGCAGCCCCAGCCTTGCTGCAGCAAAAGGTAGGAAGGAACTGAGGTGCTCACACCAGCCTCAGCACATACTATGCAACGCAGCCTGACTCAACCCTCAACCCACGCACACAGGGACCCTGGGCTGGTCCAGGGTTAGTCCAGGCGGGATTATTGCTTTTAAAATGCTCTGCTCCCTTCGGGCGGTGGCCTGAGTGAGCAAGCTGGGCTCCAGCCCTTAGGCACCTGCCTCTGTCCCCTGCACGTGGGTGGCTGCGGAAGCTGTGAAGTGTCTCCCCACTCGTAGGACATGGACAGAGGGGCCCAGAGGCCCATACAGCGGCTGTCTTTGTGCCTTAGTTACTTGTCTCTCATTGCTGGGACAAAATACCCGATGCTCAAAGTTAGGGAAGGAAAAATTTATTTGACTTGCAGTTTGTGGAGGTTTCAGTCCATACTCAGCTGGCTCCAAGGCAGGGGTGTGACAGAGGGACAACAGTTCAAGGCGGCGGAAGACAGCAAAAGCAACAAGAGCAAAAGCGGGGGAGCCAGCCTCTTTCCCCCCCTTACATGAAAGCGGGCTACCTGCCGTCGGGCTGCTGTAGTGCTCACACCATCTCCGTGCCCTGCTCTTACACAGGACAAGGGCGTTTACAAAGTGAGGACCCTGGCCCCCTGCTGCATCCCTTAGTTAAACTTCTAACCTTCGCAAGCTTTCACACGGTATCGAGCACTACACCTTGGCAGTCAGAAGTCCCGGGACTCCACCTATGTGCCCCTCCTGTCCCTGGCTGCCCAGGTTCAGGGTCTCAGGTCTTTTTCTGGGAGAAGAGTGGGGAGAAAACACAGATCTCTGGGTGGCCAAAGGAATCTGTGCCCAGGGTCAGTGCTTCGAGTCCTGGGAAGGAGCCTCTGGGGACAGAGGTGGCCAGCGTGGCACAGGAGGAGGGACAGGAGGAGACCAGTGGCTGACTCAGTGCAGCTGTAACACGCCCAATGCGTTCTCCAGGAATCTGCTTATGGGCAGAGCTCGGGAGCAGTGGGGCAGCGAAGGCCCTTGAGAGCATAGGCCTCTGCTACACTGGCCCTGACTCAGGGGTGCTGGACTCCCAGGGCTGTTTTTCTGCCAAGTGAGACCTAGAGCAGAGTGAGCTCGGGTCATGGGGTCTGTGCACCCCTCGGCCCGGACGGTGCCATCCAGGGTGACAGCAGCTTTGGGCAACAAGAGGGGGAGCTGGGGACACGGAGAAGGGGAGACAGGACCTGGGGAGAGGTGCGGCTCACGGCCGCCTCCACTCTGAGCCTCCGTTTCCCCACCAGGAAAGAGCGCTGGACTGGCTGGGAGGGTGTCCGTGTACCAAAGGGACGGACGTCTGGGGGCCTCTGTGCTCCACTCCCACAAAACCCAGCGGAGCACTGGGGCCTCTGTCGTCACCACTGTACAACACTTCAGCCCCAGGAGAACCAGCAGCCTGGGACGGAAGTCAGAGATCTGTAATCCGCCCAGCAGAAAGCCCGACGGGGGCGGGGGCACAGAGGGAGGCACAGGTTCTGGGCGCTGTAACCCAAGCACAATCTCTCCACACAGGCCTTTCCAAGACCGGCCACATTATCAGCAGGATGAACAGCAAATACACTATCAGACTTAGAGCAACCATGCCTGTTCCTCCTGGACCCACCTTGGAAACACAGGTCTCCTCCAAGGGTTCATGATGAGAGTGCTGTCTCCTGGCAGCCTTGTTGTAAAATTCTTTTTTATATGGACTTGGGCTTTAAAATATTCATATCTTGAAAATAAAAAGCAAAGATGCCAGGTACTTTAGGGCAAGAGACCATCTTAGTCATCCTTTGTGATTTCTCTAAGACCATAATAGGTATTTTTAAAATGCTTGTCAGATAAAATTAGGTTTTATAAAGGAATTGCCCAGTAAATCACAATAATCATATCATTATTATAAAAGTTCAACCCAAAATGACAACAGTGTCAAGAGAAACCCAAACAATTCCTGAGAAATTCAGTGAAACAGAAGTTCCACAACTCGTGGAAATTAATATTGTTCACGGCTGTTCTAAGGCAGCCCTGCCGAGGGTCTGGGACAGGGGTTAACGGCCACTGGTGCTCTGGTCAGCGGACCCGCACACCCTCTCAGAGCTGTGTCTGCACAGAGAAAAGATGGATGTGAGGCCATCTGACAGCACGTTCAAGGCCATAGGCAGACGTTCGAGCATCTTGTCACTGCCAACACGGTTGGGGTAATGCAAAAACGCATGCATGGTGGCCGTGTCAGTCTGCTTCTCCCGCCGCAGCCCTCCCGCCAGCGGGCGGCGCCCCACCCAGCACACCCTGGGTGGACTTGGTCCAAGGCCCCGCACCTCTGAGGCCAGTGTGGCGGTGTACGAAGCGTCCCCACACTGGAGCTCACTGACACCCACGGGGGAACGGGTGGGAAGACGCCCCTTCGCCCCACACCCCTGCGGCCCAGTGGGTCTCACGCCGCAGGTCACAGCAGGCACACCCTGGCGGCCCCCAGCACGGGCGAGCACCCACCTTCCTGCACGCAGACTGGCCTGTCGCCAGGTACCCAGGACAGCGTCCCGTTGAGCTGCTTCACGCACAGTCTCTTCGTGGAGCCCTTCAGCTTGAAGCCGTCCTGGCAATGAAACCGGGTCACGGAACTCTCGAAGAAGACCCCCTCACTGGGGGACCGGAAGCCATTCTCTGGGATGCCCGGGTCAGCACACACATGCAGGTCATCGAGCCCTGCGTGGACCGAGAGGAAAGCTGCGTGAACTCATCCCTCTGTGCCCCAGCCCCGAAGCTCAGACACCGTGCTGCTCCGTGCACCTGGGACCACACCAAGCCTATGCCACCAAGCCTACACCACCAAGCCTATGCCACCCCGCCAAGAGCATCCACTTTGCTACAACGCCTGAGGAGTACACAGAGCCCCCATGCGCCCTGGGAGGAGCAGAGCCTCCCATGGGGATGCTCGTGCCGGCCAGGCTGTGCTCACCACAGAACCACTTGGAGGTCCCCACTGCACAGGCACTGGGGCACCTCCAGTCCAGCCCAGCCCAGGCAGGGCCCCCACGCCAGCTCCGAGGCACCAGTGCTGCCTAGGTGCGGACAGGGCCTGGTCCCCGTTCACTTCCACTTTGCAGAGCCACACCTCTACCCCACCCCCGCGCGCTGTGCAGGCCTCTCTGTCCCTGCCTGGGCCCATGACTCATGGTGGGGCACTGTCCCCAGCCCTTGTGAAAGTGGGTGACAAGGAACCATGAGGCAAGGGGCCATGGGGGGAGGGGTGTGTCTGACACTTGTCCTTGGGCCGCTCAGCACCTGCACCCACCTTGCAGAGGGCACTGGAAAGCCACTCGTGATGGCTGCACATTTGTGTTTTGAGGGAGACACTGTACATTGCCCAGGGCCCCAAGATCCAGAGTGCGCAACCTCTCAGTGGGCCTCTTTTCAGACAGGGTGGTCTGGAACTCCTGGCAATCCTCCTGTCTCAGCCTCGTGTGTGTCAGGATCACAGGCGCGCACCTCCACACCAGCTTCAGTGCATCTTTTTAACACTGAGGCACTGAGCCAGCACAACTGGCAGCAGGAGTGTAATGCCTGCAGGGCCCTGGCCCCGCACCCGTACTCTCCCTCACCAAGCTCCACAGTGCTGGGCGGGCCGCACATGTCATCGGGGATGTGGAGGAGCATCGGGGACTGTACTGGGAGTTGGGCCTGCCCCAGGAAGGTGCCCAGCTCACCCTTAGGAGTGGCAGGGGCAGCGCAGGATGGAGGCCAGGATGGGGGTGGGGAAGGCAGACAGAGGCAGGTCCCACGTAGCTGTGACTGCTAGGACAGGGACTAGAGCCTCTTCGCTTCCCTCTTCCCCGTCACTGTGTACTGCACGGTGGCCACATGTCGGGCGCCACTAGGACAGGCTGGTGGGTGCGTGCAGGACTGGCTGCACGGCTCGGTGAGCAGGTGGGTCAGTGGGTGGGTCTGCAGGTGGACAGAGTGGCGGGATGGGTGGCTGGCAGGTAAATGAATGGATAGAGGGATGGGTGGGTGGGCGGGTGCGTGGGTGAATGGATAGACACACTGTAGATGGAGGGATGGAGAGATGATGGATGGGGACATACGTGGGAGGGTGGGAGGATGCAGGAGCTGTGAGCCAGCTACCCTGCCGGACCCATCCGGCAGCCCACCCCAAGCGTCTTGCCTGCCGCTCCGTATTTCCAGAAGTGATTACTGTAGTCCACAGAAAGAAGAGGTGTGCAGTGCTCCCTGCAGCTCAACACTCTCTTCACACCGTCTCACCTTCCTCTCTCCTGCGCCCAGTGGTCTGCGTTCCTTAACTTCCTAAGTCCTCTCCCAATTCAGGCCCCAAACACATCAACCCTCGTGCTCCCAGTACGGGGCCAGTGGTAGAACTGAGCTAGGGCTCGGGCTGAGACACCTGCGCCCCCAGCACCTACACTCACGCACACACACGCACACAAGTACACACAGCATGCATATGCACACACGTACAAGCACACCCGTACACACATGCACAGATACTAACATGCATGCCTGCCCATACACATGTGCACACATATGCGCGCACACACATTTTATCCAGTCCCCCCTGCTGACCGCTGAGTCCGCCCTGCCGCCATGCCCCTGTCCCTGGCCACAGAGCCGCTCTCTCTGGAGCAGGACGGGGACCCGCCAGGGACGTGAGGGAATCCATCGGGAAGCGACGCTGCGCTCTGAACAAAGGAAGCTGCGAGGACCCTGGATGCTGGAGCAGCAGGGCGCTCCGCCCTCCTGTGCCGCCTCCGCCCCCGCAGAGCACCCCGCCTGCTCCCCACCTCCCCTAACCCCGGCTGACCGGGCCTGGCCTGCCACTCATCCTCAGCTCTCTGGCTGCAGGGTCCAGCCAGTGATGCACCAAGGGCACAAGGACGAAGGAGGACATCGAAGACGGGGTGGGACGAGGAGAAAGCATCCCTCACTCTGGACAACAAATTCTACTGAGCAAGACGGTAATTTTCCAGGGCTTGCTGGAACACAGGTCCCACTTTTCAAATTATCGCCTAGCAGATCAATTTCCAGCCTGGCTATCTTCCGGCGGCACTGTTCTGCTAGCGTCCCTCTTAATGACAATGACTGGCCTCCTCTAGCAGTCCGCCCATGCAGGGCTAGGGCAGGGGGTGCGGGGACAGGGGTGTGTGCAGGCCCTCCAGGTACCCACATTCTGAGGGCCTGAGTTAAGGCTACTCTGCTGTCTGTGCAAGGGCCCCGGGGGTGGGCGGCACGCAGAAGCTCTGTGCAGAGTCGAGCAGCT
Organism: Dinomys branickii; assembly: GCA_004027595.1. Classification (NCBI taxonomy): domain Eukaryota; kingdom Metazoa; phylum Chordata; class Mammalia; order Rodentia; family Dinomyidae; genus Dinomys; species Dinomys branickii. The sequence goes on along the minus strand of PVLD010002364.1, from coordinate 45,447 downwards.
GCCCACCCAGCATGCGGGGGGAGTGGTCACTGCCAGCTGGAAGGTCCCTCTCCACGTCGGGCTGTCTGCAGGTGGGGGTGGGGCTTCTCCTGCCTTTGGATCTGGACTTGTGATAGAACCTGCACCACCTGGCTCTCCTGAATCTCTGGGGGGTGAACGGACAAAAGAGGGGGGAGGGGAGAGCACGAGAGAGACAGAGACAGAGAGGGGCGGACACAGATACGGACAGAGATTAGACACAGAGGTACGGAGAGACGACAGATGAAGACCGTGCCAGATACAGACACAGCGACGAGACGGCAGATATGGATACAGGGCAGCAGGTGTTTCTCTGCAGAACCCAGACTCAAAGTCTTCCTGAAAGGACCTGGCTCTTACTACATGTGGGCAGCTGTCCCCACCCCCAGAGGACGGAGTGCAGGCGCAGCCCCCGGTGCCAGCCTGCGGCCCTCTGCTCACATCTCCATGCGGGTCCTGGCACCACCGTCGCCGCACTGATTTTCCTGCCTGCTCACCCAGGTCAAGTCAAGCGCAGGCTGCAACAACTTGAACTCAGTTCACAGTACCTGCCAGATCCTTTCGCCCTGAACTGGTGCGCAGCAGGGACCACGGGGCCCCTCTCCCATGAAGCCAATCCACCCCCAGTCTGAGCAGGGGTCCCCAGGCTCTGGTTATTCGCCAGTGCGCAGGAGCCTCCCAGACCTTTCACCCGAGCAGCGTGAGAAGTGTGCAGAGAATCAGGAGATGAAAGAGGTGCAAAAAGCAATCTTGGGGCTATTATAACTGCGGCCGTCCTGCTCCAGGAAAGAGGAGTATATCAAACGCCGCCAAATCAATCTGGAGCAAGGGCTGGGCTTCCATTCCTCTGTAAACTGCTCTATCAATCTCTAGAGGCAGAGACAGGATATAGACACAGAAATCAATTCTTTACGCGTTTGCTCAGTGAGAGTCCTGGGGCCAATGAGCAAGGGCGGCCCTGGAATGCACATATCTTTGCAAACATTCAGTAGCATGGAGATCAGGCTGTGCCCCCAAGCGCGTACCACAGGCTGACCCTGAAGGACTCACACCACCGTCAAGGTCATCCAGTGTGACCCCCGCGGCCACAGCAGTCCCCAGACTGGTCCAGCCCTCCTGCCACCTACCTGTCATGAGCACTCTGGTCTCCACTGAGCCTCCCCGTCCTGCTCAGTCTGTGGCAGACACAATCTTCCTGATGCCATGCACTCTTCAGACAAAGAACACTTTAACATGTGTGAGTGCCCATATCTATGAAGGCAGGGCTGAGCAGCAAGGTACAGACCCTGGAACAGCTCAGGATTCCACACTGAATGATCCTGGGGCTCCCTGGAGCTGATGCCTCCTCCTTCCCCGCCCCCCCCCCCCCAGAGCCCAGGCAGCTGCCGGAAGCGTAGAAGCGCAGCTCTCAGCATAGTTCTGGTGAGGGGAGAAGTCCCTGGGGAGGTCATGACTGAACACTGAGTCTCAGGAGCAGGAAACACTTGGTCCTGGAGCCCAGTGTGCCTCAGGGCTGGAAGAGTGAAGGGGGTGGGGAGCAGCAGGGACTCTCTCCCTAGCAGGCCAACACCAGCAATACAGAGAAAGCTGTAAACCATCCCACTAGGAAACCATCTCCGCTTCCTTCAGGTCTTATTCTAAGGAGGGAGCCCTGGGCTGCATTCAAGACAAATCTTCAAAAGGCCTCCCCTGTTAAAGACTCCGCAGGTGCCCTCCCCGCAGTGGGGGGGCTCGCTGAGCAGAGGCTGGGAGAGATCGCAAAGGAGCCAGGGCACTGCAGGCTCTGTGGCCCAGGGTCCCCTCGCCCACCTTCCCACCTCGCCCACCTTCCTTTTCTCCACCTAAAAACCCCTCACAGAACGACCTGGGCTGCTTTTCCTAAATGAACATGTGTGCTGGGGTCCCATCCCCTCCACGGTGAGATAGATGCCCAGAAATTATTTGAGGTAGTGTCGCATCTCTAACAAGGTGCCCACAACACAAAGAGCAAGAGAGAGGCAACGTTAAGGAGTTCACATCCAGTGGACCTAGCCGCACAACAGCGACTCCAACACCAGCATTGAAATGCAAGGTGCTTACGATGCTGGTGGCTTGGTCACACAGAGCACCTGGCACCAGGCTCTGCACCCCCCCAGCCTGGTAGCTGACTGTGCATCTGGGCGGCCCTTGCCCCGCTCACTAGACACTGGCTCCCAGCATCACCCAAGATGCCAGTCAGCCTCCATGGAATCAAGGATTCCATGTGCTGAGTGGTGAGCCCCTCCCAACTGAAAATAGTTCAGGGGCTACCAGACAGCTTCCAGAAAATGCCACAAGGGCCAGTGATGAAAAGGGGCTGGCCAGGACCCTACTCACAGGCCGGGGGGGGGCAGCCCACTCCAGAGGGACAGCAGCCCAAGGAGCCCTCCCAGAAGGAATGAGGATCCTGCACCCTCCTGCTGCAGCCCCAGCAGGAAACACAGAGACGCTGTTGAAATCACAACATCAGTGTGAAGTGTGATTTGCTTTACACAAATCATCCCAATGCGTTCCCATAACAAGGTCGCTAGGTGCTTCTGGACTGTCTGTTCCAGTCTAAACAATCTCCCATTAGGCAGAATTTCACCTCGGTTCTTAGAAAAGGGAAGAAAAGGAGAAAGCATAGAAGGACAGAAAAAGCATCCTGTTTATATATTCATGCTCTGCTGGGCTCGGGGTGGGGGTAGTAAAGGAGCTGACGGACATTGGTTCAACAGCAGCTCTGATCTTCAATCTCGGCCTTAAGCATATTGCCACAGGACAGAAGTACCAAAGTGACACCCAGAATCTGGTGGCAGATTCATTCACATTGACGATCACTCACCAGGGTCACTCTCAGAGTATCATGCCCTGCTCTCTGGTGGTCTAGGGCTTATACGAAATAAACAAGCAGGAAGTACAGAAGCAGAATGGCTTGTCAACTGGGGGTTGATTTATACAATGTGCATCATAGTGACCAGCTGTGCATCACAGTGACCAGCTGTTTCTAAGAGACAGGAGCAACCAGAACCGGAACAAGAACTGTCATCTGGGCAACAGCTAGGGGAGCATTTCTGCTACAATAGTAGGTCTTGAGGTGGATGTTAAGGGTCATAGCCTGAATTCCTTAGAAATTCAATGACACGGAAAGGAGAAACCAGCATGCCCTGCACAGATATGCCAGGTTGTACATGGTGCAGCTCTGTCTCAGCTGTGCACATGCTTGTTACTTCAACGCATCCCTGGGGCTTGCCAGCAGGGATTTGGGGGTAAGACTGTGTGGTTTGAACCCTGCTTCCTCTGCTTTCTAGCTGTGTAACATTGAGTAAGTCACTTAACCTCTCTGTTTCATGTTTATCTACAAAATGAATGTTTTAAGAGTATACCTATTTCCAGGGTCACTGTGAAATTAAGTGAGTTATAAATAGAGTTATAAATAGCAGTGCATGGCAGATGGAAGCACAGAGTCAGTGTGTGCAAGCTGTTAGGTGCCTAACACTCAGCTGGCTCCTCGGAGAACGGATGCATCCTCCATACAGCCACCATCTGCCAGCGGCCCAGCCTGTCCTCACTACGCACTCACTCCAGAGTTCAGTGTCTTTGGAAATGACCGCTACACTTGGGCACAACAACAGGCACTTCTAAACAGGCCCTTGTCTCAGCCAAAATGGCCAGAAGTGACACCGGCCTCTGGGGAACTGGACTCCGAGGAGGTGCAGAGGCCCCGATGGAAACTGTCCACCCAGTCTCCCTTGGGGAAGTGCCCACCTCCACTGCACTGCCAATTTGGTGCAGGGACGTGCACGTCCCTGCCTGTGCCCCAACGCATCAAACAAACCAGACACAGCAGAGATTCAAAGGTGGACACAGAGAGCTGTGAGCAGGGGAAGAGGCTGAAAATAAACGTTTAATAGGAGGCAGCATAAAATCTCAACAGCAAAGAACTTGGAGGAAATTCCAATTTCAACAAAGGAAAGTTCCTAAATTAATGCTCATCTGCCAACTTAGCGTTCAGTCATCCCATAATTCAGTGTATCCTCAGTACATACGTAAGAGGTATCGGGGAAAGAGAAAGGAAGCTGGTCGTGCTCTTGTTTATCAGGCTAAGCAGTCTTCACTGCAGAAACCGTCTCCCTGGGGAAACGCCGCAGCCAGCCACCAGGAAGCAAGGCTGGGCTGGCCACTAAGGTCCTGACCTTGCCATCTCCACAGCACAACTGCTCCTCGTTACACCAGCTTTACACTCATGAGACTGACTCTCTCCAGTCCAGCTCTCCAGAGACACCATGACTGAGGATGCGGAAGTCTCCGGCCAGGGCTGAAGGCAGGAGCCTGCACTCCACCCCTAGAAGTGGTACAGCCCCTGTGCCCAGGGCTCAACATGACGGCCACTTGGCATCACCAACTGCCAACCCAGTTAGGCGAATTTTCCGGAGAAACACTGAGGATTTTGTGTTTCAAGAAACATCCAGAGACAAGCGTAAAGTCTGCTCCGTCTGAGCAAGTGTAAACGTCACAAAAATAAATCTTAATGGCATAATTTAGACTTGATTAAAACGGATAAAGGTCACAGATGTGGGAGTCATAGCCATCTCCCTGCGATGACAGAACTGATATTTTCCCCCTATTGATTTAATTCGCTTTGATTACCCAATTACTCCTAAATCCTTTCACTCACTTTTGGCTCCAATAAAACTGATAACAATGCAACTTGTAATGTGGTTTCACTCCAGTTTCACCATGCTGCTGCAGACAAGCCTGCCCAGAAACGAGGCAAAATTATTCCGGGCTGTGTTTACAGCACGAGAAGCAGAATCAAACCCTATCTCTTGGAAGCAAAACCAGCAGAGAAGCACACAACAGAGGAGTTCAAGGAGCCCTCCACCTGCAGGAGGGAGCGTGGCTGCAGGGAGGCCCCCCAGCTGGGGGCAAATGTTACTGTTACAGGCAACAGAGTACATAGAAATATTAGAAATATTATAGGCGGTCTGAGAGGGCCAGGCCCTCAAAGGAGCCAGGGCAGAGGATGAGATACCTTGCAATTGTGGGGGAGACAGACACTTCAGCTGTGGGCCAGACCTCAAGACAAAAGATTAAACAGATGCACCTAGGTACTTCCCTAGGGATAAACAGCAGAGATTGATATTCTAAGTAGGTCTCTATCACCTTGAGAAACCCAGGAAGAGTCACTAACCCAACTCCCTACCTGAAAGGCCCCTGTTCTGTATTCACGCCTGCTTGCTATGTGACTTGCTTCCCTATCTGACCTGATTTAATCAATTTTACCTGAACAATTATACTTGTAATCTTATTGGCTGATCATAGTTTTGTCCCACCTCATGCCCACCTGGTGAGTTCCATGTTTTCCACCTTGGACCTGCCTCACCTTGTAGTTTTGCTCTATAAAAATCCCTAAAAGAAACAGAGTCCTGGGTAATCCACCCAGATCCCCTTCTGTCCCTCTCTCGGACAGAAGCTTTCTTTCCTTCAATAAATATTCTGCTCTTCACTTTTGCTGTTCCTAAAATTCATTCTTCAATTTTAGAGAAACATGAACTCATCCCAGGTATCACTCAGGTTGGGAGTTTCTACCCCCTATCATTAGGATCCTCAATTGTCTGGATGTGTGGAGGAGGCGTGTGTGAGTTCATGACACACAGCCTGGTGTGGTTAAAGCAGTCTCTTTTCTGAACAAACCCGTGGGCATGAGGAAGGCTCCTGCCTGGCTACCGCATGGCCCTGGAGTAACAATTCCACTTTCCCAAGCTTTAATTCCGACTGCTGACTGAGGCAGGTGGGGGCCCGGGGCCCTGCTGCTTCAGAGGCCACAGTTTCTAGTTTCCCCTGGTAGCAGCCTTCCAGAATACTTAGCATTCCCTAGTTTTAAGAAAAGTGTCTGGAATGTAATATCAAAATGCCTATGGGTATTTACCAGCTTAAAAAATAAATAAATAAACTTCCTCCCTTTTCTGTGAGCAAGTTTTAAGGCAATGCTAAAACACATTTCCCATGGACACACAGCTTCGCTGTTTACACATCTCAGGTTGCCCCAGGGGAGCAAACCACAGGCAGCAGGGTTTGTTCTCCCCAGCACTACCAGAAACTCCTGTGTCCACAGCAGCCACTTATCGAAGATCTTCCAGCCGCGGTGCGTGTCCCCTCCTCATCACAGAAAGTGCCATGGTCATTCAAAAATGAGAGTGGTCAAGGTGAGCTCTCCAGCCTCCGTTTACATCCTCCAGGGTTCCTGGGGCTGGGGATGGGGTCTGCCCAGCATCACACAGGGCAGGAAAGGCTCCTGGCTGCAGAGGCTCCAGCCTGTGGTTGGTGGCCCAGTTATTCTGGGCCTGCAGGGAGGGAGGGCACGGCAGAAAGCACAGCATGTTTGTAGGGGAGCTGCTCCCCTCTTGGAAGTGGAGAGGAAGGAACCAGGTCCCACCTTCCCATCCAGGGCACAGCCCCAGGGACCCACTTCCTCCCACCAGGCCAACTCCAAGTTCCAATACCTCCCACGACCCCAGGAGCTGCACCAAGCCCTCAGCCTGGGGCCTCTGGGGACCTTGCAGACTCAACCCCTGCAGGCTGTGACCCAGAGAGGAGAAGCCACTGCCCAGCCGGGAGGAGGAGCCTGCGGAACACTGTCCATCCTCAGGATGTGAGAACGTGAGTCACAGAGACCTGGCCTCGACATCAGCTTCTCAGTCTGCTTTCAAGATGGTCACCCAGGGAGCTCTTGCTCCCAACACGGACATAAATTCACCAGGGAAACCTGGCTGTCTGAGCCCTTCTCCTCCCAAGGACACCACTCCTCAGTGGCCCCTGGGACTGGCACCTGGGTGGCATCTTTGGGTGAATGTGGCAGGATAATTGATTTACGTAACAATGTACTTCAATACCATGTTTTCTCACCCATCCCCACTATGGAGATAGTAAGTCATATGGAATCTTCATAAAAATATTCTCTAAACTACAAAATAATATGTAAGGACAGACAGAAACCGCAGGAACACTGCAGAGCGCCATCACGGGAAGGGATTTTGGAGTATACCTGAGTAATGTCCCTTGCTTTATAAGGAGAAGATGAAGAACAGAAAGGTGTCTGTGGCTGTGTAAACAGACACAGCTCTGAATGTGGTGGATCCTTGGCCCAGGCCTGGTCTGGCCCAGGGCTGCACTGCACTGCCCGCTGTGGGACGGCACTTGGTGGCCCTCCATCCTGGGCTCTGCCAAAGCCACCTCCAGGAAAGGTCCCCAGGCCAGAACAGAAAGGAAGGCACTGGAAAGGGTTTCCTTATGAGAACAACTATGCGCTCACTTGGCCGTGAGCGCTTTCTGGCTGCAGAGTGGAGGGAACAGCATTCTTCTGAAGTGCAGCTGTTTTTCCTCCTCTTCCAATGAACCATGCCAATGCATTACCAGGTAGGACATTCACAAACAAAACAAAACTTATGGCAACAGGAAGGGTCCAAGGGGAGAATCAGACTAGGAGGGAGCCTGGAGCACAGGCAGTCCTCACTCCCTGAAGATCACCGCCATCTCCCACGCATCTGCTGTCTTCTTGGGTGCTAGGAGGACCCCGCCCTCCTGTGCTCACTACCTCCCCACTGCCGGCTCTGTTAGAAGGGGCCTCCCCAGGGAGGTGGGGGGCGCAGCAGGATCCGGATTCAGCTTGAAGCCACAGGCTGGGCTGAGGGTGCCCACAACTGAGGAGGGGCGGCAGAGGAGTCTGTAGGCTTCCCAGGAGAGCAGCCCCGGTGCCCTGGGTCGCATTAACCATAGCGGCACTGGCAGTCTGGGTCCCATCTGTGGTCTCCAGCCAAAGCCTCGCTCCAGGTGTGGATGGCAGGAGCCACCTGTGTGTGAGGAGGGAGGGCAGCTGTCCCCAGGGCTGGTCTCCCTGGAGCACACCCTGCCGCATCCCTCACTGGCGGAGAGTATGATGACTTTAAGTGATGTATTTGTCACCCTCCCGTCGCTGGGACAAAACACCTGATGCCCGTGACTTAGAGGAGGAGGGGCTTCTCTGGCCTAGCATCCCTGGCCTCGCTCCAAGGCAGAAACAGCATGGTGGAGGAGCCTGGTCGGGAAGATGCTCAGCCCAGGACGGCAGGAAGCAGAGAGAAAGGAGAAGCCAGGGACCAGAACTCACCCTCCCAGCTCTCATCCGTGACCTCCTCCCACCAGGCCCCAGCTCCTTGACAGAGAACTCATCCATGGCCAAACCCACATCAGAGTGGAGCACCCCGATCCAATCACCTTCCAAAGGCCCCTCCCTGAGCTCCCGAGGCCAGGGGGACATTTGGGGCCTAAGCCATACACTTCATCGCACAGGGCCATGGTAGCTTGGCGTCCCTGTGTGGCCTGTGGTCCCTGCTCTCTCCGAGTTCCCTGCTATGTCTTCACCTGCCCACACAAGAACTCCAGGCCATGGCTAGGTGGCCCCAGAGTGGGCCTGGAACTGACAGGTGACGTCAGCTCCAGGCCATGGGTGATGTTTCAGACACAGGCCTGAGACGGGCCCCCTTCACAGTCACTGAGACCACCCCTCCTCTCTGGGGACGTCTGGGCAGTGCCTCTAGCCAACCGAGACAGTCTATGTGTGTGGACAGAGCAGCTCTGCAGCCTGCTGTGGCCTCACCAAGAGCACAGCTGTGACACTGGGACCTCGGGAACCCCGACTCCCAACACAGTGGGCAGACAGCGAGCACCTCCTCAGAAGCACCTGGACAGGACCCTGAAGCCAAGTGACAGCTAAAGATCCACTCATGCAGTGAAATTCTCTGAAGCCACTAACCTGTTTCTGAAGATTTCCCAATCGTTAAATGTTAATGACTCTGAGGCAATTCCCTACATTCACACGGACTTGGAGCAATGTATGCAGCAAGATTTTTCTTAACACAGGAAAAGGATGCAGGTATATGAAAAAAGAATGACAAGAAATACACTTAACCATTAACTGTGCTTTGTAGGATTGAAGGCTCGGGGGGATTTTTATATTCTTCTTTCTGGTTTTCCCAAATTGTCCAAAATGAACACTTATGATCAAGAAACAAATGTTTGTTTTCTTTTAAATGAACACTAGAAACAGGACTGTAAAGCTGGGGCAGGGGAGAACTGTGGGCACCAACACACACGTGCCCTCTCCAAGATTCAAATGCAGACCCACTGGGCCTGCTGGGGGGCTGAGTCCCATGGAGGCCACAAGGACAGAGGCCGCATAGCACACAGCGCCCCTGGAGCGGCCTGTCCCTCCCATGCCAGGAGCTGCGCTGCTTCTGGCGGCCGATGACCGGTTTGCACACCCTGGATCATGGGCTACACCGCATGAGGGGCTGCTGGGGCCTGCAGCCCTGTGTCCTAAGACAGACACTACCCGAAAGCAGTGCCAGCAGGGGCTGAGATGCTTGGGGAGAAGCCACACAGGGCAGGCTGAGGAAGGAGCAGTGCCTGCCAGGCCAAAGGTCACAGTTGCAGTCAGTGGGTTGGCTAGAGTGTGCCAGAATAAATGCCCTCTTCTCCCATCTCTCAGACATGGCCCCAGGGTGAAGGCAGCCTACAAATGACATCACCCATCTTCAGACGGGCAGAGCTTCAGGTGCCGGTTACCTGCAATTCCACCCTCACTTGTGGTTTAAAGACGCATCATTTCCAAAGTGGCAGAGGCAGAGTTGTCAGGCACAGTCAAAAACAGGAACGGGAGGAAACACTGCAAATAGTTTTTTGTTTGCTCAGAGAGACACAAAGTTTTGCTCTTCTTGCAAAATAGTATAAAACCACCAGGCCTCTGACGTGGCAGCAGGTATGTCTTTGATTTTCATGTCAAAGGCAGCCTGCACTGTCATGATAGCTAGAAAACAGAACAGAGAACCCAGCTCTGCAGAGCAGGTAGAAGTGTGGCCAGTGCTGGACTTCTGTCAGCCTCCTCTTAGGGCTCAAAGCAAAGAGTGGGGCTTTCTTTTTGCTCCAGGATTAGCTGTGGCTGATCTGCTGCAAGCTCACTTAGCTCCCTGATCTTGTCTCTGCTATGTTCCAGGAGGCATGCGGCTAGCACCTCCACCTGCACAGAGCTATTACTTAGCAGCCAACAGGGCAGGAGAAATCCTGTGCTCCATTTGCACGGCTAACGGCTCGGTGCGGGAGTGGTTGCCTGGAATATTTTATGCCAGCTAGTCTGAAAGAACGTCTGATTCTGGTTAAATTTAAGGAGGCTTGGATCCTGCGAGCCATATATTCATACCTTGAGCTGCCATGCAAATGAGATCATCGTAATTTCAAAGTTTGATGGGAAGAAAATGAAGCAGCTGCTATTTAATTTTTTATGGAGCCTGCAATTTGTCTCATTAGCTGGCAAATAGGATAGGCTGGGAACTGCAGGCAGCCGGGGCCTCAGCTCTGTGAGAGGGAAGAGGAGTGTGTTAAATCACTCCCTCAGGCTTTCTGGGGCCCAGCCAGGCGGCCTGGCTCTGAGTCCTGCTGCCAGGCTGGCTCCACCCCCCTGGGACACCTCACAAATTACAGGGAATCTGGAATCACCCTGTCTGCCCTTCTGAGCATGGACACCCCCTCCCCCCGGGAGGCAGGGACACCTGGCTGTCAGGAAATTCTGCACGGCTATTCAGGACAATTTGAGAATGACTGCAGTGGTAAACTGAGGCCCACGGGCAGCAGATTTGACTGGACTCAGAGATGCACCGTGAGGCTGGGCTGCCTCGGTAGGTAGGAGTCAAACAAACCCTCCGCTCTGAGGGAGGCTCAGAAGAGCTGGAAGGCCGGGGCTGACAGAGCTGCTCTCAGTCCTGCCCAGCTCTGCCTCCTTCCACACAGGGTCCCCACTGGGCGAGTCACTGTCCTCCTGGGATCACCTGGAGCCAGGTGTCCCCTCTGGGCTTGGTGAGATCAAAGGACAAGTGCAACACTTGGACCACAGCTTCCCGTGGCCCCTTCTCCGGAGGCAGCGCTAACATGACTTCACCCAGAGTTCTCTTCAGTCCTTTAGAAAACTGTCTGCTGACACAGGATGAGCTGTTTTTACCTCTCTGTGTCCCCAGTAAATACTGCACATCTGAAAGGGACAGCAGGCCTCTGTGCCCTGCTCTGTCCTGCAGGATGTCCTCAGGGGACAGAAGGGCAGCTGGTCCTACAGACGCCTGTGCCTGTGACAAACTGCACTCAGCAGGGACAGCAATATTGTACAGGGAGCAGCCGTGCTCCCCGGGTGCCCACACAAAGGCCCCACGGACAGCTGGCTGTATATGGGCAGACTAGGCACTGCCTCCTGACGAACATCTCTCCCGAGTGGAGAGGGAAGGGTGGCAGAACAGGAAACAAGGTATCTAGCCCATGGCTCCAAGGACAGCTGCAGAGGCCTGCGAGATGAGATGTGTCCATGCCAGAGCTAGGAAGAGGGCCTGTCCTGGGAGGGTGCCCTGCATCTACTTCTTCTAAGTTCCCAGGAGACACTGCTCTGCAGCCCAAAGTGGCCTGAAAGGGTCTTGGTGTCCTCCGGAGCCTTTTCCTTGTGGCTGGGCCGTGGTGCTATCCCACCAGACCTGCCTCCTTGAGACAGAGAGCATGTGTGGCCAGGGAGGGGCAGCTGCAGGCCTGCTCGACACTGGGCTGGCCCTGAACACTGCTTCCTGTTCAGCCAAGGATGCTGAGAATGCAGGTTGCCTGCTGAAGCCAGAGTCAGCTGACCTCTAGGTGTGTGGCAGAGTGGCCCCAGCTTGGCCTCGGTGTCACCTATGAGTGGAGCTGTGAGAAGGGTTAAAGGAGACCTCGTCTGCAAACCACTGAGGCCCGGCTGGCACAGGGGGATGATCAGTACCTCCTGGCCACTCTCGCCACCTCTGAGGGCCCACACCTCTTCCATGGGGGTCTGGTGGCCGCCAGGGTGCGTGTGGTCTGTCTGTGGCCCCGATGCCCTGTGCGTGTCACAGCTGTGGGATGAACGTGTGTCTGTTGGGTCCCACCCTGCTGTACAAGGGTCTCTGGCCAGTGGCTGGCCCCCGTGCACCCTTCCCCAAACAGTGCTACCGAATGTGTGAGACAAATGCACAGGATGGTAAAGAAAACTGATGGGGCTGAACACAGTACCAGAAGACTAAATCAACAGATCTGGCCACAGTGATGCTTGTGCCTGTTTGTCAACAGGGCGCTGATGGCGCCCGCCAATGCTTCTCGGAGGGCCGAGTTCAAAGCAGCGAGTCGATACGCCGCAGAAGTGCATCGCTGACAACCCCAGTGACACGGAAACACCTACGATGGCTGTGGGTGACGGGGTCATGGGCACCACAAAGGTCACTCTGTCACTTCTCACTCCATAAGTAAAGGAAATGCTGGACCTCAATAGAGGCTCATGCAAATAAAAGATAACTAATTGCATTTCTCATGTGTATTTACTGGCTTCTTAACTTCCATTGAAAACCCTCCTCCAGAGCATGAATCCTCAGCATTCATGCTGTTTACAATTCAGGTCACGTCAGAAGCGTGGGCCACAGCAGAGACCTATGGCCTTGCTTTCTCAGTTAATGAACTTGGACGTCCTGCCAGCCAACGGGCTCCTCGCTCTGGCTACCTCTGCTGCAGACGACTGGGACCCAAGACAGGAACAGGTGGCTGATGCTGCTGCGGGAGACGAGAGGGCGGTGTGCCGCTCGCGTGTGCGATGCATGTGCGCGGTGCGTGCAATGCGTGTGTGCACTGCGTGTGCGCAGTGTGTGCGCAGTGTGCGCGAGGCAGGTGCCCAGGGCTGCCACAGGAGCTGTGCACCAGCCAAATCATCTTGAAATTACCGGCCACGCATCTACCTCCTCGAGTAGCAGAGGCTTTTCGTGGGCACAGAGCATGTTTTATTTATGTGTGTGCAACTGGAATGGTATTTTGAAAATATTAAACTGATGTATTTTTCATCCCCTTCTAATCACGTTCCCTGCAGCCTTCACATAATCACAGCTGGGCCTTCCTGGAGCGGCTGATCTGTAGCACCCGTCCCACCCATCTCCCAGGGCTAATCCCAGAGGAGGGAGGAGGAGAGAGGTGAGGGAGGGGCTGGAGGCTGGAGGCTGAGGCTGCTGCTCCCCAGGCTTTAGGCTTGGGTACAGGTGGCCACCGGGCACAAGTCTGGCATCAACATGAGGTGCACACAGCAGGTGGTACATGGGGCTCTGGATGGGCATGGGCCCTGGGCTTCTGGCACAGGGGACTCCAGAGGACACCGTGGGAGGGGAGGCGGTGGGGACAGAGCTACAGCTTGCTGCACAGATCCGGGATGGGGTTCACAACCACAGCAGGCCAGTGTGTATCAGGTATGATTTGTCCCATGGGAACCTCGAGTGGGTAGCAGGTCTCGGGGTGGCAGGTTTAAGAGGTGGCACCCACAGGAGGTCACAAGGTCACTGGGGTTGTGGCCTCCAAGGGACCAAGGGAGGTCCTTGTCTTACTCTGGCCTCTGTCTGGGGATCTGACTTCCCTCCTGTGAATGCTGCCACCATGAAGCCATCTGCCATGAGCCACCAGGAGTCATAGACTTTCAGTCACCAAAACTATGTGCTAAATAAAGCTCTTCTCGGAAGGGGCCAGACCTCATGCATTTAGGCACAGTGATGGGAGACAGACCTGCACCCTGGTCAGAGCCAAGACGTGACCTCAGGGCCAAGCATCACACTGGCTGAGGACCCTGACGGGCCCAGGACGAAGAGGCCAGGGAGAAGAACCAAAGGCCAGCACAGCCCTCACTGCCTGGGGACTTGGGGCATCCCAGGCCCAGACACAGTTCAGGGAGAGAGGGAAGGGACTGTTTCAGAGGCAGAAGCAGCCAGGCAGAAAGCCGAGCCTGTGATTCTGCTGCCAGAGCTCACAGATCAGCCAAGTCGACCAAGGGGCCTCTCACCACTGCCACAAGAAGGCTTCACAGCAGAGGGCACTGCTGGCTCCCTTGAGGGCAATGTGAATGTCCCTGCCTGTCCCAACTATGACCCAACCCTGCCTCCAACCAGCAGCAGGCAGCAAGTGCTCAGGAGGGAAACTGAGCCCAGGTGCACAGGGAGCAGGGACAGCAACCAGCAGCTGTGAGGAGAAAGGGAAAATAAAGACATGGATGTGACAGGGCCCCACCGCAGAGCTTGTGGCTGCTGGGTGGGCACCTGGCCAGTGTCGGTGCAGACTTCACAGGAGGGCCAGGAAGCCAGACTCCTCCTGGGCTCCACCCAGGCAGTTCCCCAGATGCATCACAGAGGGTCGGACTTGGTGAGGGAAGAACAAATTTCCATGGGGCCGGCCACCCCACCAGACACGGGGGCCACTGCACAGTGGCACTTGGTCTGTCCTCTCTGGAGAAGTTGCCCCTCTCCAAGACCCAGTCCAGGGGACCTCGAAAGGACCCTAGCCTTGGCAGGATGGTGGTCTCAGAGCTCCGCCAAATGGATGTGATGCCATCTGCAGGTCCTGGGCACTGCCAGGGAGAGGCAGCCAGTGAGGCCAGGCCAGGAGCCCTAGGCAGCTGCTCCTGTGTGCCTGTGACCCCTCCATCTGCAGCAGAGACCAGCTTGGATTGCCCAGGTTTCTCCCGCAGGAGAATGAACTGGGGTGTGTGTCAGTGTGAGGAGACCCAGGCCACCACCAGGTGGGACAAGGGCCACCCTATCACATGGTGTGACAGAGGGCAAGGCCCCTGTGTGGAGGTCTTTAACAAAATAAGCAAATAAATAAAAGTACATTTAATAAGAGTTCCCCAGTAGCAACAGCATCTGAGTGTATCCATGAAAAACATTCAGGAAAGTGGACTCGGGCTAGGGGCGTGCAGGCCAGGATGCTCTTGCACACGTGGCCCCACTGGCCTCAGCCTGGGGAAGTTCAGGGCACTGACAGGAAGTCCTGACAAAGGGGTCTCAGAACCCCTCCCAGGTTTCCTCCCCCAGACCAGCAGGTCCCAGGCTGCATGCATCCAGCCTAGGAGACAGGAGCAGGGCCTTCCTCATGGTGTGGCTCACACCAGACCAGACCAAACCAGACCATGTGGCCTGGCCGTGAGGCTGAGGGCATGCACATCATGGCCCAGGGTCCTGCTCACTCCACGCACAGCTCCATGCCAGCTATGGACCTCCTCACATGGGAAGCAGAGGGGCCCCAAGCCAGAGCTGGCAGTGTGGCAGACCACCACGCCCAGGACACGGCCAGGACCACCGAACGGACTTGCACAGGGTGCTGTCCAGGCCTCTAAGGTTCCGAATGTGCAGCATCTATGCACTTAGGGTCAAAGCCACCAGTCTCAGTTCTGCGCAGCTCCCTCGGCGAAACTCCAGTGGACACTGGTCCCTGGGGAAGAGCATGACATAGAGCAGCAGGCTCTGGCCGGCCTGCAGTCCCTGCACCCTGCAGGCACTCTCTCCCTGCATGCCCAGGATGCGAAGGACAGAGTGCTGCACTGTGATGCCACTCTTAGCAATGACTGAGCTCTGAAAGCATGTCGTTGTGGGTAACTGGCATTCTCACTCTGCTCCTGGACATCAGAACCCCATGTCACATGCCCACGGGCGGCCTTCAGTGATGCACCCTCCTGTATCTGCCGTGCTGTCCTGTGGGTCCTCGTCCTCCGTTTCAGGATGAAAAACTGGGGGCTGTGTGGTGCTGAGTGACTCACGGAGGGTCTCCCACCCAACAACCCTGGCTCCTCCCTGCAGATCAGCAGGGCCTCCCCAGGCTGCCACGCTAGCAAGGCCTCTGAAGGGTCCAGGCAAGGGCACTGCCCTGCCCCACCCAGATCCCCAAGCACAGCCCTGTCCCTTCCCCTGCCACCCCGGATCCCAGGAGGCTGTACCCTAACGGGGCCCAGAAGTGGCTGCAAAGAGCAAGAAAGGCAGATTAAGGTCTGTACTCACACTCAGAGGAGGCTAACACCCCCACCAGGTGGAGCCTGGGGACCATCAGTGACTCACTGCCCAGGGTGTCCTCTCTGGGTCCAGAGAGTGAGGGTGTAGCCATGGGTTGTTGGCTTTGACCATAATTCAAAGTCTCATACCCAACAGCTGCCCTGAAATGCCATCCCCGCACCTGCCTGGCCTGTCTTCCTGCGCTCACACTTCCCAAGCGATGCCTCTCCCTCCTCCAGCCCCCTGGTGCCCCCCCTACAGGGGTGTGTGTCCTCTTATGCTAAGCTCTAGGGGCACACACTCCCGATGGAGCTTCCCACACTTTTCCCAGGGCGGAGCTCCATGAAAGCTGGTTTGGTAAATGGAGAAGGGAAAGTTTGGTGAAGGGAGAGAGGAAAGGGTGTGTGGACAGCAGGACGGACAAAGGGATGGAGGGATGGACAGATGAGCAGACAGACGGATGGGTAGAGGGAGGGAGGGGTGGAGGGATACACAAAGATGGGCGCAGTGGATGGGTAGAGGGCGGGGAGAGCTATAGGATGGATGCATGGTTAACGGAGGGGGTGGACGAGGGGCACTCTCTTCCTTCGTGCATGCTACTACAATTTACCCTCGTTTCTGTGAAAAGCAGCTCACATTCATCCTCATTACCACATTCATTTGATTCCGAGCACGTTCTCAGCCGGGAGGTTTTGCCATTTCTCCACTGCACGAATAAATTAAAAGCACACTGGCCTGGCAGCGAGGGAAGCTATGAAAGGGTGCAACTTGGAGGGCTGCATTTCTGACGCAACCACAATCCACACGGCCAGTCTACTTCATGACTAAGAAATAAAAGTTTTCTGTTCAGAAAATTCCCCAGGCCTTCCATCCCTCACCTGCTTAGTATGCCTTCTGGGTGCTGCAGAGATGTCTTTATTTTTTTCTGAAGACCCTCATTGCCTATTTTCATCAAGTGTAAGCATTAGCCAAGGAGACTCAGAAAACAACAAACAAGAAAATAAAGTCCACACTAAGAGGAATAAAACAGGTTCGTCGACAGCAGAAGAAATATCTGCCAATAACAACACCATTTGTCTTAGTTACTGCTTTTAACTTTCTCTCTCTTTGGCATTAACAGAAATAAAACTGCTCGTCCCAGCCTCGCGTGGCTGATGTGCAGTCAGCACCTTAGGCAGCAAGAACCAGGAGTTCAAGTACAGAGGGGACAAATCCGAGTCAGCAGACTGCAGGCTCCGTGGCTGCAGCTCTTAGTCTTGATGCTGTTACCAGGGCTGCGGAGCCCTTTGGCAGGGAGAGCAGGAGGGCTGTCCAGAGCTGGGGGCTCTTTGCTCTGATAACCCTGCCTGGACCATGCCCACCCCCCACCGCCACAGCCCCTGCTCAAGGTCTACACTGCAGGCCGGCCCACCTGCCTTCCATGGGGCCTCCCCCCACCCCCAGTGCCTCTGTTGAGACTTCAACACGGCCCCCCCACCCTGCCCAGCTCAGCCGCAGCCCTAACTGCTCACTGCAATGACGAACGCCAACCTCCCCAAGGCAGTAATGGCAGCAACGCAGAACAGTTTGTTGGCACCTCGGAGGGCACATATTGCCTTCATGTGCCAGAGTCACAGAGAGACTCGAGTCCCACACACAGGCTTCCTCTGCACTGCTGCTCCCCTCTGCGCTGGTGTCATGGCTCGTGTGCCAACGCAGCTGCCATTTCCAGCAAGGCACAGCTGAGCCTGCATCTGCACAGGCTGGGGGAACCCTACCACAGGGTTCCCCGAGGCACCCACAAGGCACAGCAGGAAGCAGCACTGGGGCTGAGGTCACACTGCAGCTTTCCTGACATCGAGGCCTCAGCCTGTGACCTTGTGTGCCCGTTTGCACAACCTAGGAAGACCCTGTCTGACTGAAACCACCGGCTCCCCATGAAATGCCCAGGCCAAGGAGCCCCCAGAGCCTGCACCCCAGCCTAGTGTGTGCACTCTTCTACTCTTGCTGAGGAATCACCCCACAGCCCATCCACGGGCAATGCCAAAACTCCCAGTGGTCCTGGAAACACCAAGCAGTGATAACTACTACTACTGGCGGGTGGGGCTGCGCGCAGGTCCTTAACCAGTCCTCGAGGGCAGCTAGCCCCTCGCTGCCCGGAGGCTCCCTGTAAGCCACGCAGAGGGCTACACCACAGGCAGCCAGCCGTGTGGCATGGGCTGTGAGCCCTCTCCTGGTCTTGAGTGTTCCAGGCCCTGCGTCACGTGCCAGCAGCCAGGTGAACAGTAGTCAGGACTGTGGGTGAGGATACCACACGAGGCCGTAGGATGCAGTGTGAGGCCACCTACTTGTTCTACACATTCACACAGAAGTCTATGGAAAATACTGTGCTATCTGGACAAGTGGCGTCTCTGCATTCAGATGGGGCATCTGAATACCAACAAGCATCAAAGGGATTGCTGACTCCGGCAAGCTCTCTTGTAAACACTGGGCCTCTACTGCCGCTGGCGTCTGCAGACATTTCCAGGCCCGAGCACTGCCCAGGCCAGCCTTCCTCCTCCACTGCACACGCACATGCAAAGGTTCTCAGGCTCTGTCTACCTACACGACAGGTCCGCAATTACTTCGAAGGCTGTACTTTGGATATGAGACCATAACACGCACGCATGCACACGTGGCCTAGGCACTGCAACAGGGCCTGACGTTGACCGTGAGTCACTCTGCAGCCCAGGCCATAGGGCGTGGTCCTGAGAGATGAGTCCCCTCCTCCTCCTCCAGG
Source organism: Dinomys branickii (assembly GCA_004027595.1). Classification (NCBI taxonomy): domain Eukaryota; kingdom Metazoa; phylum Chordata; class Mammalia; order Rodentia; family Dinomyidae; genus Dinomys; species Dinomys branickii. Next base: position 26,808 of record PVLD010002364.1, on the reverse strand, counting down.
ATGCAGTCGCCTAGGTGGGCCCTGAGGAGGGTGGTCTGTACCAGGAGTGTCTCCCACAGCCTCTTCCAGCCCAAGGCCCACCTGTAGCTGCATGCTTGGGCAAGGGAGAGGACACTGCCCAACTGCCCACTGTGGCCACTCTGTCCATGTTGCTGTCCTGATCCAAGCCCCCTGCCAGCTCAGCATCCTCAGGCCTCTCCTTCCAGTCTGGCCTAGCACAGGAGAAGAGCCAGTTCTTCAGTCCTTCGTAGTCATTGACTACCGCCTCCCCAGCACGGAGATGCAAATGTGCCTTGCTCCCAGCAGGGCTGAGGACAAGTCAGCAAATCTCCCTGCCAAGCTGGGAGAAGCTGCTAAGCTGGTTATAAGCACCTCCTGGGAGGGCCAGTGTGAGGATGCAACTGGGGACCAAGGCCAGGCACACTGCACTCAACCTAAACAGCATCCCAAAGCAAACTGAAATGCAATGAGGGCTTCCTGCTGAATGCAGCAGATTGAAGTCTGGATTGATTTTTTCCCTCCCTAAACTCTGCTGACCCTGAGAGGAAGGATTAAGAAAGGACACAAACCCCAACCACAATGAAAACGGGAGAGGCAACCACAGAGAGCAGTGAAAAGAGTGGGAAAGGCTGGGGCCTCACAACTCAGGCCCAAGGGTGGGGCGGGAACACAGGCTGTGGGGCTCTGGTGGGGCTGATGTGAGCGTAAGTGATGGACCTGCTCCTCTCTCCCTACCCAGCCTCCAGAGAACCACTCCACCCCAGCAGGAAGAGATAGGTTGACCCTTCAGAAGCTCAGGCTTGAAGAAAATGCCCATTAGGAACAGTCAGGGACCACCCTACACCACCTGCCCCAGAGAATATTGAACAGAAGCTGATTGATTCTCAGTGATGCCTAGGAACCACAGCCCAAGCATGAGTGGGACTTTCTCTTCTGATCTCAGACAGAACCACTATACACAGCTTCCCTCCCAGTGCCAGATAGAACCACTGTACATAACTTCCCTTCTGACCCCAGACAGAACCACTGAACACAGCTTCCCTTCTGACTCCAGACAGAACCCCTAGACACAGCTTGCCTGCTGACCCCAGACGGAACCACTGAACATAGCTTCCCTTCTGACCCCAGACAGAACCACTATACACAGCTTCCCTTCTAATCTCAGACAGAATCACTGTACACAGCTTCTTTCCAGGTCCCAGACAGAACTATAAGCAGGCAGGGAAGCCCTGGTTTAAAAGGCAGAGCATGAAGAAATACAAGGCAATGTGGAAAGAAGATTCTACAAGTGACATCCTCAGAAATGCAGAATATAATGCATGCATGTCTGCTATAGTAAGAAGCAACAGAGAAAGTGTTCTTAAATTTCAACAACAAACCTGGATGGAAAGCTAAGGAAGATCTCTAAAAAGAGAACAGAAAAGTCAAAGACATAGAAAATTGGAGAAAAAAAACTAAGACCATTTAAGGATCAACCTAGGAGTTCCAGCGTCTTACAGAAAATCTAGAAGAGAGAGAAAATGAAGAGAAGGAAATAATCAAAGAAGCAACGCAAGAAAAATTCCCACAAATAAATCTCCTGTGGATCACTGGGAGATTTCAGAAAACCAGAGATAAGGAGAAGGTCCTAAGCTTTGGGAAGGGGCATGGAAGCAAGAAACCAGGCCCAAGTGAAATGCTGGGGGACCCAGGGACAGCAGACCCATCAGGACAACAAAGCTGGATGTCTATAGAGCAATCTCTTCAAAACCCTGAGCAAGTGATTTTTAACCTAAAATGTTATGCTCAGGGTGGCTTCTGTCTCCAAGAGGAAGGACAACTGTTCTGAGCACAGAGGCAAAAACAAGGGCAGTTTAGAGTAAGGAAGTGAGGCCACGGCGCCACACCCCTGCAGGGGCCTTGTAGTCCATGGCTGAGGCTATCTGCTGCTGGGCAAAGCCACTCAGACATGAGGTCCTTAGATGCCTGGGGAATGCCTGAGCCACTTTTCATGTCTTTAAAAAGGTGAATGGAAATAGCACGGCTATCCAGGACAGATCCGCACAGGCCAGCTCAAAGCTTCAGGGTTCTTTGCTGGAGCAGAAGTGCAGTCTAGTGGCCACCTTGGCCCAACTGGACACAGTGACCATCACATGGACACGAGCCTACTTGTGGAGACAGAGGCAGAGGCAACCACTGCACACGGGGGCGGGGTGGGGGGAGGCTCCTCAGAACAGGTTAGAGGAGGAGCAGAAGCATTCTGAGGAGCGAGAAGGGGCTGCTGCGTCCAGGGTGTCAGTCCAGCTGGCAGCAGCACACACAGCTGCAAGAGGGGATAAGGGAGGAAGAGATGGAGGTGAGAGAGGTGGGGGCTCCCTGCAGGGCGCCCGCCTACTTCCGATTCCACCTGTGCAGGTCTGGCTCTTTCCTCCTATGCAGGGTGTGGCTGTGGCCTTCTCAGCAGGCCCCTGGGTCAGTGGGGAGTTAGGGCCAGTGCACAGCCAGCAGCCCTGAGGAGCAGTACCAGAGGCTGCCAGGCCCCCAGGAACACTTTTTCCCCCTTCACCATTTCAGAAATTAACACGCACCAGGCAAAGCCAGCTGGTAGAAAAGGGCAGATTTGACCCCACACTCCAGCCCCTCACGGGGCACATATCCTCCGGAAGCCCTTGTGTGTGGATGCCACCCACTCAGGACCGGGAACAAAAGCACTTTCACTGCCCAACACCGCATTTGATACACAAAGTTCTGAAGCACCTCGCCATCCAAAGCAGAACTCCAACAATCTGGCATTCTTTGGGGAAGGGTTTTTGTTTTTGTTGCTGCTGCTATAAATTTCTGATGAAGTCCAAGGGTAATGAGCACTGTGGCAGTCTGGGGTCTACCTGGACTCTCATGGAGCGGTGCTTGTCACCGCACCTGCCTCCCATTCTGCCGCAGGAGCTTGAGATGCACAGCCAGAGATGCCAGTCTGGGATGTGGCAGGCCTCAGGTGCGACTGGAGAGCTGAACCGTGAGTCAGCAGCTGCGCAGCCGCCAGCCTAGCAAGTGAGTGGATGGCTTGAGAACAGCAGGCGGCTCTGCTTCCGCCAGCCGAAGACACTGCATCTGCGGAGCTGTAGAGGGGTCCCACGCGCCTTTGTGTCCCACTGTTTCCCCAAGATCCCCCGCAGAGCACCCCAGGGAGGAGATTTGGACAAAGGCTGTGTTACAGGCTGGGCCTTGTTTCCAACACGTACAGACACAGCGTGGAAATCAACACTCCCCGCCCCCAGAGTAGGACCCTATGTGCAGTGACACCCCTGGGACCCTAAGCCTCCTCGGTTACCCACAGGTGAGGTTGTAGGAGACTGTGCAGAGCGCCTGCTGGAAATCAGTTCCCTACAAGGCCCCGCCCGGCCTCTGCCTGCCTGCCACCTGTCCCATCCCAGTGTCCCTACCTCCCAGGGCTTCATGCTGCTTGGCTGCCAGGCACACCACAGCTGGTGAGGTGACGGGTGACAGGCAAAGCCAGAGAAGGTGCCAGCATGGACAGCCTGGCCTCTCGCACTCTCCTGGTCACAGCCAGGGTCGGGCCAGTGTATGCTACAGAGGGACCACGTGGTTGCAGCACCCTCACGCCTGGCTTTCCTCTCACTCCTGCCTCTGGGCAGCGATGTTTCTAGATGAAGCAGCAGAGTCTTCAGAGCAGCAGGGGCAGCTTGGAAAATGTCCTTTCTGCCCCTGACCCAGAAGGAAATTGAAAGTCGTGGAGAGGTTTGCTGTTTTTTCGGAGGATACTAGTATTGAAGAGATGTCACCTGTCCTGAAATTAATCTACAAAGTTAACTAACCGATGCTAAAATTCAGCTGGAAGAATGACCTGCCAGGACGAGTACGTTTGGGAAGGGGAGAAATGGGCAGCTCTGCTCTGACAGGTCTGAGGGCTGGCGGCAGCAAAACGGGATGGAAAGCCCAGGAGGCACCAACAGGAGGTGACCAAGGCCTGGAACAGCCCCAGATGCCGCCAGACATCCATCTGTCAGGGAGGTGACGCTTCACCACCAAAGGGAGGTCTGGGTCTCAGGAAACGCAGCTGAACAATGGCCCAGGGCAGCAGCGGCTGCATCTCCCTCACATACAACAGTGTCCAGACTGACCAAAGGCTGACCTATCACACATAAAACACTGAAAATGTGGTGGACACCAAATAACCTGGAGTGGGCAAGAAACCCTGGAAAGGAGGCTCTGAAGGGCAGAGACCACAAGCAAAGAGCCAGCCAGAATCATCATAAAAGCAACAGAGGGCAGGTGCTCCCTGTAAGAACAACCACAGCAGCGTAAGGGAAGGTATACACGTGAAGAGTTTTTACAAAAGAATAAAAAGGTAAAGCCTCCTTTACCTTTGGAAAATTAGGAAGACTCATAGATGTAAACCAGCGAACAGCTGAGAGCGAGGGCTACACATGGTCAACGAAACCCAGAGGCACTAGCGCCCACTCAGCTCTCCCTGAAGTTCAGAGAGTTTCGGTGGCACCTGCAGACACAGGGCCTGGGCACAGGCCGTGCCCTCCGGAGTTGAAACCCAGCAACTCCCAGGCAAGTCCTTGGCTCCGCCCTCACCCAGACCAGCAGCAGTCCCCCTTTCCCGAGGAGCACACAACCCCAGGCACCTTTCAGCCTGGGCTCCCATGGCAGCGACCGGCGCTGAGCTCTGTGCTGGGCCATCTGTCCCCCCGACGGCCGCTCTGCCCACTCTGCACTGCTCGTGGCAGGGGAATGAGCACATCACAGGACAGGTGCGAGGCAGAGTGCCGTGTGCGTGGGTTAAAGCAGCACAGAGGGCGACTGTGCCGCACTCCGCAGGGCGTCATTAGGTAACAAAGCAGATACAGAACAACACATCTCTGCCACTTTGCGGAGCATGTATGTGTGACATCACGTGCTGCATCACACGCTCAGTGGAGATGGCATGACTTTCATCTTCTTCATTTTGTCTTCCATATTCTCTAAAGTAGTCCACCAACCAACTATGGACAGATACACCACACATACACACACATATGTACACACGCAGAAATACAGCCTTTTTAACAAGTGGAATGGACTCAGCCTCTGGCTTCCTCTCCAGCCTGTGGCAGGAGCCGCAGTGGCTTCCCTTGGACATGGCAGAAATGTGGGGGCCAGCTGGCCACGCACTGGGCACCTCCCCCAGGGCTGCCGAGGATCTGTAGGTTCAACTTCACCCCAGGCAGCCTGACCCCCACCGGCCTGTCCAGCTCTGTCCGGCTGTTGTTGCCACAGGAGGATGGCTGTGCCGGGCAGTGGGCAGCCTGCTTCCCCACAGCCCCTGGATGGCTCCGGCGCACAGATTGAGGAGCACTCAGCCCCCACCCCAGCACAGGGCTGGAGCTCAAGGACAAACAGACAGACTGGACGTTGTCACTTCCCTCCATCGATCCCTCTCCTTTACAGTTCTGCTGTTCTCCCTCCTCCTCTCCCACCGTGTATCTCTATTTGAGGAAGAGATGGAGTTGGGCCACCTGCAGGGATGTGACTGCTGCTACCCTGAAAAGGGCCCGTCAGGTCACCAGCAGTGCAGTGACTCGGGGAGGCTGCTTCACTGCAGGGCACGTGGGCACTGCCACAGGTCTGTGAAACAGCCAGCAGCTCCCAAGATAGGCCATCCTGAGACCCTGTCCATCTGCCTCCAAGGGCTGCCAAGTCTCCCGCCCCAGAAGCCCGACACCCTGGTCTCTTTCCACTGCACTGCTCCCTGAAAATCTCCGACTCCCAGATCTCCTGTAAGGAAACTGAGGCAGAGAGGTGCGAGGCTGTGTCCAAGATCTGTGCTCAGGCTGTTGGCTCTTCCCTGGGTGCCCTGTCACCCTCTGGGCCCCCAAACCCAGCACAGTCTCTGCCCCCTGGAGATGGACAACTTGGTGGTCAGCACAGAGTGACCTACACACACCTGTGTTCACAGCCCACAACTCACAACAGCCGAGTCTTGGAAGCAGCCTGTACCCATCAACAGGATAAAGAAAATACAGTGTTTACGTGGCAGACAGATTGCCACTCTGCTGTAAAGAAGGATAAACTGGAGTCATTTGCATAAAAATAGAGGGATCTTGAGACCACAGTGCTAAGTGAAATAAATCAGACGCACAAGGTTAAATGGTGCACGGTTTCTCTAATATGAAAAATCCAAAATATAAGTAATTTAAAGAGCAAAGCAGAGAAGAAGGGGTAGGAAACGGAGGCAGACTCGAGGCAGAAGGGGACCTTCGGATGCAGGAGGCGGAGGGCCGGGGTGCGCTCGTGTCTCACCGGTTCCCCAGGAGAAATGCGAACCTGATGCATCACAGACGCACACTAACAGTAACAAGAACAGGTACATGCGGGTTCACTAGGCGACGATCTGCTGATAGCAAAAGCTCAGAATTCCCGGAAGAGACCTGCAGCCACAGAGAGTCACAGTGACCACCCACACCCCGCGAAGGGGCCCCGGGGGCCAGCAGCCTCCCGCACCCCGCGACGCACTCCCTGCCTCTAAGTGTGAGGCATGGGCTGCAAATCTTTTCGCTCCTCACCACCTTGCCCTGGGCCCCTAACTCAGCTCTTCCCTTTCACCAAAACCTTGGCTGTGGCCTGCTTTGGCCTTGGGCAGTGGCGCTGCTCACACCACCCATGTGCGGCCGGGAACAGAGCTGCCTGGTGGAAGAGCCCCACGGCCCGACCTGGTGTCTACACGGGATGAGCTTCCATGGAGCTGTCGGGCTGCATAGGGTGTCGCCCCGTCCTTATGGCCAGGCGCAGCGCAGAGCAGCTTCTATAGAGAGGACCACAGCTCTTGGCATGTCTCTCTCAAAACCCACCACTGTCCAGCCAGCAAGGCGCACAGGGACAGGGAAGAAAGGAGGCTGCACAGCGGCGGGACCGTGTCCCCAAGGGGTGGAGCGGTCGGGGTGGAGTAAGGGAGGGGCTCGGGCCCTGACACTGTCACCTCTGAGGGTGAGCTGTTGTACAGGAACAGCTGCAGAGGGATGCAAGGAAGGGCGGCACCGGGCACTGGCACAGGGACGTCCTCTCCTGCCACTGTTCTCAGCGCACAAGGACACCCAGAGCTGCCTGTGCCACCAAGTGGCCCTGCAGAACATGCTCTCCTGGTTCCAACCGCCCAGGGGAGATGGGGTAGCATCCCGAGCCGGGCAGCTAAGCCTGTGGTCTCTGAGGTGCTGCTCCCTGACACAGCCTGTCCCCTCTGTCCAGCTCACAGGCCACCACACATCAACCTAATGGCAACATGAGAATGCGCCTCCTCCCACATCACAGGCAGCAGGACAGCCCGAACTGTCAAGGGCATTTTGCTTCAATCTCTCCTTCCTTCTCACGGCACACCTGTCCCCACTCCAAGCAGCAGGACAGCCGGGCCCTCCTTGAGGATGTGCACACTTTCAGCTCCAGGCCTCTGCTGCCACGGTGAAGAGTCCTGCAGCGGCACTACCTTGTCAAAAGGCACCATCAGCTTCCCCAGCGGCAGCCAACAGCTCTGCAGCCAACTCTTCCTCCCCGCCCCCGTCCGCCAGCTGTCTGGCCTCCATAGTTCTCACCCCCGCACCTCTACTTTCCCTATGCAGAGCCCTCGGCCTCCCTGGACCAGCATGGGGTCTCCTGTGGACCCAAAGGACAGGTGCATGGCGGGCAGGACTGTCTCCCACTGCAGCTGCACCGGGTCTCACAGACGCGCAGAGGACGTGTGGCAACAGGCAGAAGTCTCCTGCTGCTCATCCTCCCACTGCCAAAGATTCTCTCCTCACAGAGAGCACCAGCCCTGAGACCAGGGCAGGCTCACTCCACCCACTGGCGTGCGGCTCTTGCTGGAAAAGGAGCAGGCTCTGGGCCCCAGTTCTGCCAGCCTCCTCGCTACACTCCCTAGCGCTCCACCCTGAGGCACCCAAGCTGCTCCTGTGCTCAGCACCTGCTCCTCTCCAACCCAGGTCTCCAGCGCTACTTTCCGCCCCCAAACCACCCTCTGACCTTTTTCTGCCTCAAAGTTACTTTACCACTCACAACTCGGTGCAGATGCCTCTTCTTTGGAAAGCTCCCCTGCTCCATGACAAACCTCAATGGGACCCACTGTGCCTGGCAGCCTGGCAGTCAGCTCCACCAGCCCCTGGGCTAAGGCCGGGCTGTCCACTGAAGCCAAACCACAAGTCCCCCCTCAGCCTGTGTGTCCACTGTGCCACATCCCCACAGGGCATGGAAAGCTCCAGGGAGGCCTGGCTGCTTCAAGTCTTGAATATTCTTGATGCTTCCCTTGCCTATGCACCCGACTCTTACAACAACCAGAGAGGGAAGTCAGTCCAGGGGAGAGTCTCCTTTCACCAAAGAGAGGAGGCTGCAGCCGGGCCTGGGAAATGGCAGAGGAGCTGGGGCCTGCCACCATCCACAGGCCCTGTGCCTCTCCCACTGCAGAATATATCCACCCAGTCGGCATGAGTTGAGCACACCCACGGCGCACTACAGGACCACTGTGGGAAACCCTGCTCCCCTACACAGCCCAGCCGGGAAAACTCCAGGCAAGCCTTTGGAAGCCACGGCACCAGTCAACACTACTGCTCTGAACCCAAGGCTTCGGAGACTGCCTCTGTTCTGTCTGAGTACAGCATGAACACGAGCTGACCTCCCTGGCCATTATCCAATAACTTAGATGTGCAGTTTCCCTCAACACTGCTGCCTTGAATGCATCCTTGGATTAGATCCTAACTAAGGGCTAAGGGAATTAGCAGAAGCTGTGTAAAAGGACAGCTGAGAGCCTCTCATAGATTAACCCTGGAAGCCTATTGAATTTCTATAAAACAAGCAAATCCTGTTTTTTATCTCATGGGAAAAGTCAGACTATTCTGAGTTTGGGTGCTTAAACTTCTGCATACTGAGAGTCAACCTGAATCCAAGCCAGGTCAGAACAGCGCGTGAGCACACTGACACTGAGCCACTGGAGGGCAGGGTTTCCCACTTCCCAAGCAGCTGGCGCAACCACAGCTGTCTCACAGCTGCAGTCAGACCTGAAACTAGGCCTTTCTCCTCCTGTTACTCTCCAAATAGAGAGAACAGCCTAGGAGCAGCCTTCCATGCTCAGTTCCTCCCACGCTGTACCTCCAGGAGACTAGAGCCACCAATGTCCAGCAGAAACAGGAGGTGACCAGGTGGGACCTTCATTTCCAAGGACTCCGGTCTTGCTCACCACCCCTGCAAGCTGCATCCACGGGCACAGCAATGAAAAGGCAACAGATGCAGCTGACCAGGCTCTGCAACTCCTCACGTCAAAAACCCAGGCCCAGCCCTGCACTCAGGAACATGCTGCTGTGTGCAAACAGACACAGGATGTGCTCTTGTGCACAGACACAGGACACGCTCCCACGCACAGACAGACATGAGACATACTCCTGCATGTGTTCAGGCCAGGCCACGTGCCCATGCCTTCCCCATGGGGCAGCATACCAAGCCTGCCCACCACATGGTACCCACATTTTCTACTGTTTCCAAACAATGTCAAGAATTATTTTTGTTTGACTCCTCTAATGTTGCCCATTTACCTTGTTTAAGATTAATACACCAATTACAATGCTCCCAATTAAGCTGTTTTAAAATGCACTCCTAATTCCAGTTTCTGAGCACCTCACTGAATTATTTCCACTGGTTTTTCTTTTTGAGAGGGTAATTTCTCCTCAATTATCACAGCCTTTTTTGTTACAAAGAGGAAGAAACACAGGGCGAAACTCTCCCCTAGACCCCCGCACCTTAAACTCGTGCCTTGCTGGACAGCAGCCTGAGCAAGAGCAACCCAGGGACAATTGCTCTGACTCTCAAGCTTAGCCTAGCGTGGATTTTCACTCAGGCTCATGAGTCTGGGCATTTTCCTTTCACCTTTTCCTATATGTTACCAGCTAACTAGGCGGTTGCGTCCACTACACACGGAAAACATAGCTTATTTAAAGGCTGGCCTAAGGACAAAGAGGAAGGTGGACAGTCAGCTCACAGGCCAGGCTCCTAATCTCACTGTGCCTGACCACTGTGGAACTGCACTGAGGACATCTCTTGAGAGAGAGAGAGACAGACAAAAGCTCTCATCGTACGGCGTTAGGAAAATGGAAGGGGATGACAGGCATGAAACATTTTGCCAACTATCTCATGCCAAGCACCTGTTACAGAAATGTGCCACGCCTGGGAAGCCGCCACACGGAGCAGAGAGTCGGAGGGCACCGTGAGGGTGTGACGTCACCAGCAGGGACTGGACCGACTGCGCGTCACTCACACCAGCCCCACTGGATGGGCATGAGTTACGGGACAGGTTCTGCCTCTGACCAACGGCTCAGGCCCTCCAGCCTGAGACCCCTCTTCTGTGAAGTAAAGAAAGGAAGTAGAGTCGGGCTTGCACAGACACTGCCAGCGATGTTAGTTTCCATGAAGGGTGGGGAGCAGAGTGGGCACAGCTTGGCACCCACTCCATGTCCACGATTGGTATCACGCGATGAGGAAACCTCTAGCAGTCACCCCCATGTCGGCCAGCTCTCATTTCTGTCGCATCTCCCCCAGTCGTCAGTGGCCAGCAGTAGCTGAATGTTGTCTGAGAACACACAACTTGTACACCTGTCCTCGATGCTGCTGTGGGTTTGTCTGTGTCGGTAAATAAATTGGAAAGGCCAGTCTCAGGCTGAAGACACAGCTCAGCGGTAAGGCACTAGCCGAGCATGTCCCAGGCCCCGGGTTCAGTCCCAGCCCATGGACCAGTGAAGGGGACAGAGGGAGAGAAGCCTCCCTTTCTTTGCCCTTTTCTTTCTTTCAATTCAGAAGCAAAGATCCCAATGACCTAATAGACATATTGTTGCGATGCATATTATTTCAATTATCAAAAACCAAATGAGCTTTCAAAATAAGGCAAGGGTAAAGAGAAGCAATCTGCAAATTCCCTTTCCTTATCAGAATAAGTAACATTGCTACAGTTAGATCTAAAATGTCCCCCAAGCTGCAGGTGCTCAGAGGTGGAGCTTTTGGAAGTGGTTGGATCCTGGGGTGCTGTGCCCCTCTGTGGATTCAGCATCAGCATTGACGAGTTCACAGCTGAGCTTCCTGTTAGGAGCTGGAGTCTGGCTGGAGGTGGCCACCCGGCTGTGACCCGACCAGTGTATTCTTGTCTGAGGCTCCTCCCTGCTCTCTGCTTCCTGGTGCCACGCAGTAAGCAGTTTCCCAGCCACATCCTCTGCCATGCTGTTTCTGCCTTGGAGCCAGCTGACCATGGACTGAACTCCCAGACACTGGGAGCCACAGCAAACCACTCCTCCTTAAGTTGCGGGTATCAGATATGTTCTCCTAGTGACAGGAAAGCTCACTGATACAAATACTAACAGTCTACATTAAAAATAATTCAGTCATTTTGCATTACCGCTTTTGAATGGAAATGACCCTTACTTGTACATTTTGCTAGGAGCAAGGCCTGAGGCCTCTCTTCTGTGTATCCTGAGGCAGACAGCAGGGCCCAGAGGACAGATGGCTGGATACATGGGAAGAAGACAGCTATTCCTAAAAGGCCCCTTCATGCTGAGGATGCATTCCAAGACCCCCAGTGGATGGTCATAACCCTGGGTAGGGGCCAAACCCCGCTCAGACCTCACTGTATTTTTCCTATACTTACAACCCTATGATGAAATTTATTGGCTAGGCACAGTAAGAGATTAATAGCCATCACTAATAATAAAATAGAACAATTATAACAATAATTGTGATAAAAGCTATTCGACTTTCACCTCTCTTCTTATGAAGCCTATGAGTCACATCTCAGGCAGAGGGAACCAGGCAAGACCATGCATTACTTCATCAGCCTGTGGCCGGGGCCGTACTTCGGAGCTTGCCAACTGTTTCTGGAATTCTCCATGTAATACGTTCAGATGACCATGGTGGGTAACTAAAGCACAGAAAGCAAAACCCCGGGTGGGAGTATCTGCTGCCAGCCCAGAATCAGAGGGTGTTATGGACATGACAGAAACTGAGTCACAGAGCCCACAACCCACCCAAGGCCTTGTGGCCTTTCCTAGAGTGAACTTGAAGCCTCTCAGTTCTAAACAGAAGGCCGAGCCCCGCCCCCAGCACAGTCTGTCAGGACATTTGCAAGGTCAGGGCTCTGAGTCAATCTCTGTGAATGCTCCCCATAGAGAAAGCACCCCCTACACTCTTCATGACCCTTGGAAACCAGATCACCAGCTTTGCCTCTGCCTCACCACTTCAGCCTCTGAGACAGATTTGCTGCCCATTATCTGAAATCGTCCTCCTGCCCCCAAAGCCTCAGAGCTCCCCTGCAGATAAAGCAAGCCTCCATGCTGCTTCTATTAAAGCAGGCTTTGGTTGAGAAAATACACTTTAGAGTTCCAGGTGTTGGGACTTTGTTCATAGGTGAAGAGAAGCAGGGTTTGAATTGTGGATTTGGACCTATCACTGCTCTACTTTAGAAGGAGCATCTCTACCATGTAAGGAAAATTTCCTCAATAAAACTACAGGGATGTGCACCTACCAACCAGCAGGTAGGCAGCAACACCTGCTCCCACCACAGGCACCAGCCCACTGCAGCTCAAGACCAGGCTGACCTAACTCTTCAGTGGTCTCTCAGCCTGCCATGGGCCCGCAGGGTCCTCACCACAACTTCCTGGAGCCATCTGTCCACCTGCGCTGCTGGGCCCCTGCAGGCATAGCCCACCACTCACCACCTCTGCACCTGCACTCACCGGGCAGCCTGCCTGAGCCACCTGCTTCTCCACATTCCCCACCCCTCCGGCTGCTGTGATCTCAACTGCTATGAAGATGTAACTGCTCCAGAACCTGAAAGGCTGACTTGGGAACCTTTCTCTCCCATTCACCAATAGCAACTGAGCATTCCCATTGGGTGCTCGCTGGGTGCCTGGGCCAGAGAGAGGGAAGTCTGGGCTCCTGCCCTCGGGGTGTTTATCAAGGGGAGGCAAATACCAGATGCATGCTGCACCCTAGAGCAACAGGAGCCAGGGAGGGGAGGAGTGGAAGAAACTGTGGCTTGCTTTAAAGGGAAACCTGCTCAGTGGGCAAGAATGGAGGGCAAGGGAGGGATCTGGCACTTGAGTTGGCTTGGTGAGGTGAGCACTCACTGCACACAGGGGCATAAAGCCAAGGCCCCATCACCAGGCCGCCTGCCCCACCGCTCCTGTCCCCACTCAAAGCCTAAGCCAGTCATGGCAAATCTTTTAGAGCTTGCAGTGATACAAACTGTCCCCTGGGGCATGTGGTGTCATAGATCTGCCACCCCTGGACCTAAGCTAAACATCATCACCTTCATTTTACAGATGAGGAAACTGAGTCAGGCAAAGCCCAAGACCCCAAAGCCTGTGAGCAGCAGAGTAGCTCTGATGACACAAGAATTCATCCTGAAGGAGAATCTCCAGAGTGTACATGTGGCTCCCTCCTGTCAGACCCAGGGGACCCTCTGGCCTCCCCTGACCCCAGCAGGCTCTGGGGACCCGGAACAGAGAGAAAGCCCTGCAGCCTGTTCCACACAGATGCTGGGGAGAACAGGGACCTGCACCCCCAGAACTCATGCAGGAAGGTCCCCAGGGAACTTGATGTCAAAGGTCCTAATCCAGGGCCCTGCTGATTTACAAGCCAGCATAGAAGTGGCCACTGATGTCAGCCCACACCTGCTCAGGCTCAACAGGGTTCTCTGGGGCTCAAGGATTGAACTAGGTCTCTGGCTTTCCAGGACAAAGCACTTCTGAGGGAGCTCTTCCCCCTCCTTGTCTGATGGTTTTCTCCCTTTCTCCCGCTCTCATTCAGCTTTTCTGTGACACCTGTACTGGACACAGGCATCTGTCTCCCAGCTAAGGATATTACGTCTTACCATGGTGACGCTCCTTTTCCGTGGAAAGTGATCAAAAATGACAATCCACATCCCATAACTGTCTATTAAGCAGGCACTCTTTAAAGGGGGGAAAAAAGGGAAGCACTCTGAGGCTGATCTTCTCTGTGTCTTCCCCAGCAATGATGCACTGGGTGAGCCTTCTCCCTCCTGGCACCTGCACTGGGTAACTGAAGGCAATGGCACAAAGTCTAGAGTCACAGCACATTATTTTAGGGAATGCCTAGTCTTGCACAGCATTGCTGATCTACATGCGGTCCAGGTCTACAACAAGTGCTTATCAGAAATGCAGGGCATCAGGCCCCACCTCCAGAGACCAAAGCCGCAGAGTCAGAATCTGCCTTCAACTGGACTGTGGGTGATTTGCACTCACATTAGTGTTTTAGGAGCATAGTCAGAGGAAAGAGAATTCTCTCTTATTGCCATCCTGGACCCTTCGCATGGGTTTCTGTCCTAAGACAGGAAATCTCTGCTTTGTGAGCTCCCTAGGATGTCACCAAGCACCCTGAAATGGTGGTACCCTGGCACACACTCATCAAGGAGCCCCCAGCAAGGCACAGCTGGTCCTGGCCTTTGTGCAGCATAGGGAGCCTGTCAGGAAAGGGATCCAAGCCCTGGAGCCCACACACAGACCTATCCTACCCTCTAGAGTTTCCAAGGCTCAGGACCTCTTTGCCCAGCCTGTCCCCCTCAGGTAGGGGAGGGAAGAAGACAGGATGACCAGTGGGCAAGTGGCCTTCAAGGCCTCAGCCACCACACATCCAGTCACATGCTCCAGCCACAGGTAGATGAGCCTTGTTACCTGTCATCTGCCTGGGGACACAGACCAGGAAGCCAGAAGACCATAAGGACCTGCTTGGAGAGAACGGAGGCAGGAACAGAAACGCCAGGGAAGCAGGCCAGACGGGACCCAGGCCTGCAAAGCACACTGCTGTCCAGCAAAGGCCAAACACTCTGACCAGAGACCCGGCAGGCCACACAGATACATCTGGCCTCTCCTTTGGCCTTCCCTTCTATGAATATAGGGCCTCCTCAGAAACATTTCTATAAAAAGTACAAAGACCAAGAAAGCCAATCCTTGACAAACAGGGGGTTCCCCACCAAAGGAAGCGTTTTCTCCCTAACTCTGCTGGGCACGGGCGTGACAAAGGCTCTTATGCTCTGGATTGTTCCCATGTCCAAGTGGAATGGCGGTGGTATTGATTACTGTGTGTTAAGGCTCAGCTTGCTTTCACCTCCCCCACTTTTGCTAATTTTCACTTATTTTTTTCCATCTTCACTTTCAGAGTCTCTGAAACAGCAATATTTTCAAACACAAAAATGGTTTATTTATACCAAGCAATACTTGTTTTCCAACCAACACTCATTTATTTACATATGAACAGTATCTCAGCTCTGGAAACACAATTTTGTCCTTTGAACATGGCCACATTGCTGGTCTGGCCTGGGCAGGGACCAAGGCTCACAGGAAGCAGGGAGGGGTAGGCCCTAAGCCCTGAGGTCCAGTCAGGACCATCTGTCTCTCTCCACCAGGCCACAGGCAGCCCCCTCTCTCCCTAGGAGCCAGGGTGGACAGATGAGCCCCTGCAGAGACAGGAGACACCCAAGCCATTCCAGCTACTTCCAGTTCACAGAGCAGCCCTGAGGGCTCTTGAGCCAGACCTGGTCCAGCTGAGCCACCCTCCAGGAATGCACCTGCCCACCAGATGGGCACAGACACAGGCGCCTCCCAAAGACAGAAGTTCACTTTCCATCCACCTGCCCCTGTCCCTCTACCCTTGCTCCACTGGGCAAGAGCCCCCTGCAGCTCCTGTGAATCCAGAGGCTGCAACCTGGTCTCTATGTCCTGGGCAGGGTAAGCGTCCAAGCATCATGAACCCACCACTCTCCTCACTTGGCCCAAATGGGGTGGGCGGAAGCTACAGTGGGGCCAAGCTGGGACGCAGGCAGAATGTGGCGCTGGACCTGTTCAGTGCTCTGGGCACCCAAGATACTGGAGGAAGGGGTCGGCTGGGCACCCACAGTTGCGCGCGGGGTGGGGGTCACTCACCGACCGTGAGTTGCGCGGGGCCCAGGCACAGCACCAGCTGCAGCCACAGGGTCGCGGCCGGGGGTCTCCGGGGGGCCGGCGGCGGCCCCAGGAACGCGCGTCCACGGTCCCCACGGTCTCCACGGCGTCCATGGTGCGGGCGCGCTCCATGATGCATCTTTCACCCGTGCGGCGGGCGGGCGGGCAGTTAGCCAGCGCCTGCAAGCAGGGCGGAACCGACAGTGCCCAAGCCCGCGCCCCCCAACCCCGGTACCCCTTCGGGGAGGGGTTGGGGGAGGGGCGGGGTCCCGCGCTGCGACCCCCAGGCAATGGGGCCTCCGCGGGGAGTGGGGCCCCGGGGTGCAGGTGCGGCCCCGACTTCGCGGCCGGCCGGGTCCTGCGCCCATCCCCGCGCCGCCCCGCACTCGCGTCTCTGGCCCGGCAGTACCTGCGGGTCGCATGCGCGCCGCCGCCTTCCGCCGCCGCGCCTCCGGGTCCCCGCATCGGTGCGCGACCTCCGCGCCGCCTCCCGGCCCGGCCCGGCCCGGCCCGCGGTGCGGGACGCAGACTGCGCGCGCCCAGAGTCCCCGCGCCCGCACCTGGCTGGCGCGCGCATCGGGGGCGCGGAGGGGCGGGACCAGAGGGCGGGGCGCCGGGAGTTTGGGCCAATGGGAGGCCGGCGCGCCTGCACCTGCCCGGCGCGCCCCGTTCCCCCGCGCGTGCCCGGTCCGGCCGCCTCGGCTTCTGGGTCGTGTCCCGGCGTCCCCGTGGCGGCCTTCGTCTCCGCCGGCGCCAGCGCTCTCTGCAGGGTCCCCGCCCTCGGCTCACCCGCCCCGGAGTCCTCGGCCCAAGGGACGCGCGGAGTGGGGCGCGCGTCCTAAGACAGCAGTCGGGGACCCCAGGATAGCTGAGGCCGGAGGGTGCCCCCTGCATCCCTGCCTGCAACTCCCGGGCTTAGGCCTTGCCCGGCCTGATTCTGCGAGCCCAGGGCCTTGGCTGGGTTAGGGTCCCGGTGGGGGAGGAGAGGTGTGGAGATTGGGCCCCAGAGGGTCGGGGTGTCTGCGCCCCAAGCCTGCGGTTCGAATGTCCTGGGTGCTGGGTCTCCGCGTACTTCCCAGCGCTGGAGCCTTCAGGGTCCACCCAGGGCCCCCCTGCGTCTGAGCTCTCTGGGTCCCCGCCAGGCCGACCCCCCCCCCCCGCTGGTGACCCCACTGCGGTGATGAAGGGGTGCGCCTTAATGAGGTGGTACCACAGGCAGCACTTAGAACCAGTGGCCCTCCATTATTCCATAGCAATTTGTGGCTATGAAAATCGTGTTTCTGATACAGCCACCGAATCATCCTGTGCTTCCATCGACTCTCCAAATCTCAGGTATGATAGTAGTTGGGAAATTACAGCTTTTACAGCATCGACTCTTTAGAGTAATTTTAACAAACCCTTGCAGGATAGATTAGCGGTTAGTAGATAAATCAAGTTCAGTCTTTTTTTCCCAATTTGTAAAATGGAGATGACAGCTTCACACAGAGCGAATTTAGGCTTTTGGCTCACACAAGTGCATAGCTGCTAAAGCCTCTACTCTGAAGCTCCAGAGTACTGTGGCATTTTTCTTTGTCCCAAGGATTTAGGATTGCCCTCTACAGAGTAAGTATTTATTCCATTTTTCTCAGTATATTTTCTACTCTCCTTACTCATCAAATTCACAAAGCTCAAAAATATTTGTTGACCGTGTGTTATGGTTGATACATTGTGTCAACTTGGGGAGTCTGGAGGTTTAGCAGAGTAACTCAGTAGTTGTAGATCTTGGGGTGAAAAGGACATGCCCTTACCCTTCTGGGATGTTGTTTATTGTGTTAATTTGGAAAGTTTAAAAGGTTAACTATGTGATTCAGCAGGAAGCCAGGGTGCTTACTTTGTATACATCTTGAGCTTGCGGAAGAGGAGGGCATAGAGATGGAGACTGTGTGAGAGCTACAGGCCCCCTGGGTGGGGGTAGGCTGTTTACAATGTAGGGGAGAAAAGGAGGCTGCTTGCAGCCATTCCTCCCTTTTGCTCATGTGGTTTTTGCTGTGCTCTGCTGCCATGAAG
Source organism: Dinomys branickii (assembly GCA_004027595.1). Taxonomy (NCBI): domain Eukaryota; kingdom Metazoa; phylum Chordata; class Mammalia; order Rodentia; family Dinomyidae; genus Dinomys; species Dinomys branickii. The sequence goes on along the minus strand of PVLD010002364.1, from coordinate 8,803 downwards.
TTTGCCCTCTGCCATGTGCCACTCTGCCTCTGAACCAGTCAAGTATGGACTGAAACCTCCACAAACTGTAAGCTAAATAAACCTTTCCTTCTTTCATTTTGGGCATTGGGTATTTTGTCTCAGCAACAAGAGAAAAGTAACCAAGACACCGTGCATGTGCTTTTACAACGACATACCTTCAGCATCACTGGAACACATCTTCTGCTGAAGTACAGCCCACTTTATGCCAAGAACATAGGACAGAAAGGACACCATGTCCCCTCAGCGCAGACAAGAGCTCTGTGCCAGAGGCCCCTGTCTGACATTACTGAAAAGTGATCACCCAGGCTCATCTGCTGCATCCTGAAAAAGCCCCTCATATCTGTCAGTGTGCTCTTAGAAAAGCCTTCCTTGTGCTGACTAGCATCTACCGACCTGAACCCTTCCCCAGCCACACACCTGTCCTGGGCCTCCCACACAGCCAAGTCCATGGCTCTGCTTGGAGTCGGCTTGCTGTCCTGTAGAACCTTTTATTCGCTGCACCCTGCATAGCTGCTCCCTTCAGTGACAGCTCCTGGACTCCCCCCGGCCCTCCGGCCTTTGCTGAATGGAGCTGGTCTTCTGATGACCCACAGTGGAAGCTGCTTCAGAAAGGGCCTGTTTCGCTCTGTGGGCCTGGCCAGTGCGGGCCAGTCGGCACGCTCTGTCTCAGGTAGATTCCTTCCATTAATGCAGCTGGAAAAGACAAGCATTTGGGGACAGCTACCACACACCCTGCATTTGTTTTCTACCTTATCTTGTAGATTATTTTTCTAGAACTGCCAAAATAAAACACTGCAGCCTGGGTGCTTTAAACTGGATTCAATTTCTCACTGTTCCAGAGGCCAGAAGCCCAAAGTCCAGGCTAGGTTGTTTGTTTTCTCCCAAGGCCTCTTGTTGGCTTTGGTACCATTTCCTCCCTATGAGTTTATGGCCATTCGTCTGTAGGATCTGTGTCCTACCTAGTTATAAAGACACTGGAAGTCCAGGTGAGGTTGTGTGTTTTCTCCCAAGGCCTCTTGTTGGCTTTGGTACCATTTTCTCCCTGTGAGTTCATGGCCGTTCATCTGTAGGATCTGTGTCCTACCTAGTTATAAAGACACCCAGAGTCCACGCGAGGTTGGTTGTTTTCTCCCAAGGCCTCTTGTTGGCTTTAGTACCATTTCCTCCCTATGAGTTTATGGCCATTCGTCTGTAGGATCTGTGTCCTACCTAGTTATAAAGACACCGGAAGTCCAGGTGAGGTTGTTTGTTTTCTCCCAAGGCCTCTTGTTGGCTTTGGTACCATTTTCTCCCTGTGAGTTTATGGCCATTCGTCTGTAGGATCTGTGTCCTACCTAGTTATAAAGACATCACTGAGGTGGCATGATCGACCACCCTAAGGACTCTTAGTTGCCTATTAAAAAGGCCCCATCTCCAAATATGGTTGCATTCAGAGGTCCTGGGTGGAGTCTTCAATTTTTGGATTTGGAAGGAGAAGGGACCAGTCCGTGGCATCTCACAGCTGAAGCAGAGATGGTTTATGCTCATCTTCAGGTGAGGACGGTACGGACCAGGGAGGTAAGTGGGTCATCTGTTCCAGACCCTAGCAGCAAACCCCTCAGGGCTGGCCCAGTCGCCAGCTCTGTCCTGGTGGCCTCTCCACCTCCATCCGAATTGATCCTGTGACTGCCCTGGGCCTCAGGATCTGCAGACTGCAGCCTGGACACAGGAGGAAGAGGAAGGGTTTGAGGGCAGACAGAAGCAGGAGAACTCGAGGCTCCCTCCTGTGTGGGTGCTGGGCTGTGTTTCTCTTCCGTAGAGGAAGAGGAGTTGACTGCAGAGCCCATGGCAGTGGGAGAGGCTCATAAGTGAAGTCCACAGTCCTCGTTCAAACCAGGACCGCGGGGTCCGCCCCCTCTGATCAGGTCTCTGTGCTTCCTGCTGCCTTTGCCATGGACTCCCGCAAAGCTTGCCAACCCCTTCCTCACGGCACAGACAAGGACTTGCCATGGGTGGCCAGTGAGACTTTATTCCACGTTCACTAGTTGAACACCTGCTGTGAATCGGCCACTGTTCTAGGTGCTGGGAACCCAACAGCAAGCAAACCCAAAACTCTGTGCTCCGCCCCCAGCTTACATTCTGATTAGTAAAACAGATGGTTTATAAGAGAAGAACCACACTTCCCCTGGATGGCATTCAGGGCTGGACAGGACAAGGTAGGGGAGCGTGGAGGGAACCCACAGCCCACTAAGCTCTCTTCAAAGTGTCCCAAACACACAGACCCTGGAGCAGAAGTTGACTCCCTGCTCCTGCACAAGCCCCGCCATGGAGAGAGGGGACATCTCTGCACCCTGGCCACCCAGGGTCCCTGTGTCCTGTCCTCTGGCTCTTTCCCTGCTCCCCTAAGAAGCTGCCTGCCTCTGGGCAGTAGAAGCTAAGGGCATGGCTCTCTGGAAAGTAGTCTTTAAAAAGCAGATAGCTTGCTGTCCGGCAGACTGAGCTGGGAGTCAGCGAAGCACTTTCAGCTGTTGGTTGGGGAGGACCTGTGTGTGTGACCACCCCTGGCCATGCAGGAATGAAGAAGGTGGCCTTGTTGGCAGCCAGGGACTCGGAGAAATGAGCCAACTGAGGCATCTTCTGCAGAAGGACAGAGGCTGCAATTTTCAGTACAGTGGACAGGAAGCCCTTGGTGAGAAGCTGATGTGAATAGAAGCCTGAGAGGCAGGAGGGAGCCGTGCAGCTGGAGGAGGGATTACGAATGCCAAGTTCATGGGGAAGGGGGCGATGGGATCAAGGCCAGCACCTTGTGCCCATGCCACCCCAACTCCAGGCCTGAGACCACCCCTTCCACTCACCCTGCTCTGGCCCTTCCACCCCTGCCGTGTGAGATTGCTGTGGATGGATGAGTGCCACACTGTGGAATTTGCTCAGCATGCAGACCTGGAGGCCAGGAGTCCGGGCCAAAAGGTCACTTCAGGCCAGGCCTCCGGCAGCATCCCAGCAAGGCAGAGGGGTCCGGGTGTGGCACAGCAACACACCCTTGACTGGAGAGTGAGGCACTGAGAGGACACAGAGAAGGGGACAGTCTGTGTCCTGTCCTCTGGCTTTTTCCCTGCTCCCCTAAGAAGCTGCCTGCCTCTGGGCAGTAGAAGCTAAGGGCATGGCTCTCCGAGGTCATTCAGCCTAAGAGTGACCGAATGGGCAGGAAGGGACTGGGGCTGCTCCCAGGGCAGCACCATGACTAGTCCAGCCCTAATGGTCCTTTGGTGAGCATGGAGCCTCTGGCCCACAGCACCTGTGCCAGGCCCAGCCCTGCCAACGTGGCTTTGGGGCCAAGAGGAATCACTCCTGACACAGAAGCAAGACCAAGCTGAGTGGCTCCCATCTCTGGGCTTCCAGAAGAAGCACCGCTGACCACAGACTGTTCTTGGAGACCCAGGCCATGAGTGCAGTGCCACCTCCCTCCAGGGACAGCACGCTTGGCATGGGGACGTGCTTTGAGGGAGGAGTGCGGACTGTGATAATGAGCTCCTTCAGCGACCTGGCCACCCCTCCACCCCGCCCTGTGGTCTCTGTGGCTGCCTGGCCTGTCTGTCACTGTGGGGGCTTAGAGCCCAGTCTGTCTCCAGCAGCTTGTCTACTCAGAGAGCTGTAACACCGACCTTCGGCACAGGTGAAAGCAAGCCTGGAAACATAGGGGGGACCTGGGGAGGCACCCAGTGACCTCTGGTGTTGCAGGGGCAGGGGTGTGAGCACATGAGGGTGCAGAGGGGCGAGGAGGCAGTAAACCCCCACGGGAAGACCCAGGATGTTCAGAGCACAGCGAGGCGCCCCACAGGTGCAGTTTCTGGGACATGCAAGGCCGCTGCCCAGGGCTTCTGAGAGCCATGCGGCTCAGCCTGCAGACAGAGAAACCAGAAAGATAGAGGTGCTGGAGAGAGGACCAAGGAGCACTGCTCCTCACGCAGCCCTGCACACTGCCGAGCCTGGTTCTTCCTTATTTCCCTTGCATGGCCTAGTGCTCTTACCCCTGGGCCGCACCATCCCAGGAAGCCCTCCCCAGGTGAGCTACTGTCTCTAGTGGCCTCCAGAGCCACAGCCACCCGCCCCCCCAGGAGCACCACACTCAGGGCCACCACTGCCCAGGACCTGGTATGACTGCTAAGAGATAGCCCGTGCCAGAGCTGGGAGCACCACAGCCCTCACCATGCCTCCAGCCCTTCGCACCCCACCGGTTGGTCCCGCCCATGTACTGCTCCCTGGTCTGGGGGTCATGAGGACAGAGTCCTTGGGCATGAGGTCATTTCTGACTGTGTCTCACCGCATCAGGCCCAGCAGGCCCAGCAGGCCAAGAACCATGTGACTGATGCAGAGGAGGGTGAACCAAGCCTGCTGCCCCAGGACCCTGGTGCTTGACACAAAGGTAGCACAGGGGTTGGGGCCAGAAGGTGCTGAAAGGGTCCCTGGTCAGTGCCCAGGAAAGCAACCCAAGATGCCCACTGCAGGTGCATCTGTAGAACACTGGGAACCCTGGTGCAAAGAATGATCCAGTGGCTCCTTGAGGTGTTATGTGTGGCAGTAGCTGGCTGTTTCTGCTCGCCCTGCCCCTCATGGGGTGGTGTAGGGTGACGATGACTGCATGAGGATGGGTAGAGCTGGGCACAGCAGTCGCTCAGGACCAGACAGAAGGCAGCGGCTGGTTCCTGAGAGTCTCTGGCCGCTGCCCGGGCAGCGGTTTAATCACAGAGAAAGCGGAGCATACCAAGTGACGCTCAGGTGAGGGAGCAGCAGGATTCTTCCACACCGGTGAGAAGGGGGTGCCAGGGGCCACACGGGGCCACAACAGTAGGGACCTGGGGGCAGCAAGAGGGGCCAGCTGGGCCCCATGGCTCCCTCTGCAGTCAGGCAGTGAGGAGTGGGCTGAGGTGGAGGGCTCGGGGCACAGGATGGCCCCTGGTGCCTGGCCCCGGCCCTGGTCTGTGTCACCCCCTGTGATAGCCCTAAAGGGGCTCGGCCTGCATCGTGACAGCACAGGTGTTTTTGCATTCACCCATGAGCAAGGAGAACCAGTGTGTGTGACCAGGCCTGACAGTGCCCACGTCTGCTCTGCCCACATCCACTGGGCAGGATGAAGGTGCGTGGCGACTAACTAATCCTGTGCCCTCAGCAGCTGCAAAGGGTGCTGGGAAATGCAGCCCCAGAAATGCTCAAGTGTGGAAGGCCCGTTCCTGTCCCAGTTGACAGGAGCAGGCTGTGCCCCGTCAAGGGCTAGAACGCATCTGCGGCCGCACCTTCTGCCCCCCCCTTACTTCCTGCCCGGGTCACCTGCTTGCCTGGGAAGCTGCACAGGGCAAGGACAGTGGCTTCTTGCCTCTGGTTCTGTTCCTGGAGGTGAATCTGGGTGTTTAACAGGTGAGCAGTTCAGAAAGCCAGGCCATAGGTGGCTGCAACATGCAAGTGCCACTTCCGAGCCTGGCGGTGCTGCTGCTGCAGGGAGGTGGTTCAGTTTAGGTCACCAGCAGAAGGGAGCAGCCTTTGGCCTTTCATTTAAGTTTGAACTGGATAAATATTTTTAACAACTCCAAACTTTGGCCTCTATACAGCAATATTTGGGATGCAGCCCAGCAAGTTTATTAATAACCTGTCTACCATTGCGGTTGTTTGCCATTTCAGTCAAAAACCAGCAAAGATAACCTGTGTTCTCAGACACAGTCCCCAGTTAATGAGGCTGAAATGTTGTTTCCTGGCCTTTTTCTTTTGTTTTATTTTCCATCCCTTTGCCTTTCTTTCTGAGTTGCTTAAAGATTCTTCCCTTTAAAACCACTGTCGGCTTGGCATGAACTATTCCTTGAGGGAGGTTGACTAATAATGACCCACAGGGGAGGCTGAGAAGAGGCCTGCTGGCCGGAGACCTCTAACACAACACCATCCATCTGCTGAGCGCCCAAGAGACACAAACGCAATGCCAGCCCACAAATCTCAGAGAAGATACCAGCCCGGCCTTGGGAAGCTCACGTGAGAAAGCCAGGCCCGCGCTTCCTTCCCTGTGGTGATTGTAACTCAAGCCCCTTCACTCACCAACATGCAGGAAGTCCTATCATGTGCCGGATGCCATGCTGGGTTCCAAGACACACAGCTGAATAAAACCAAAGTGCTGTCCTCCCAGAGCTTGTGGTCACGTGCAGGGAGGAGTAATAACTTCCCCTGCTCACCCCCCTCCGGCCCAGAAGTGACCACTGATGTTTCCAGTGAGGTTCCCTGACAGCCTGGGCTTTGGTGATAATCCCTGGTGTCCCTTAGGCATGTCAGAGAAGAGCAGGAACTGTGCCTCAATCTCTGCACTCATCACTGTGCCCAGGACTTCTGAGGACTCAGGCATGGGCAAATGCATCTCTTCACAGAAGCACAGCAACCACAGCAAGGACCACAGGAAGCTACAAGTGTCTTTCCTTCCCGTCATCAGAAGCCCATAGTCCACCCTGCCTTCACTGGCCCTGGTAAAGGGATTAGGAGGCTGGGCTGGAAGGCATCAGAGCAAATTATAGCTGTCATCATCGATCACACCACAGTTCTGCAGTGGGTTTTATGTTATGATTTTCCACCTTCAAGAGAGAACTTGAATTCTGTAGGGGTCATATCAGCATGACAAAGACACGGAACACCTGAAGACATTCCTGGGGGATTATGGGTAGCCCCTTGTGCTTAGAGAGTGTGTGTCCAGGGGCACTGTTGGACACATGGGTGGAATTCCCATTGGGGCTCCAAGGAGTCTGGACTTTATTCAAAGGACAGTGGGATCTGGGGAAGGGTTGTGAGTGGGGACATTTAGTGACTGGTAGCAGAGTGGAAGGGATGGAATGGTGGTGAGGAGGACTGAGGAACAGGACTGTGTGGCTTTGTGGGAACTGCTGTGAATTCAGGGCAGGATGTGTTGAGCTGAGTCTGCAGAGAAGCCATATGGAGAAATTCGGAGGCACCCAGAAATTGGAACTTAGGCCCTGTGGCGAAGGCTCAGAGCAAGAGAAGCAGGCTGGGTTCTCTAAACCATTGCTGAGACAAAATACTGGATACTCAAAGTTAGCAGAAATGTTTATTTCATCTCGCAGTTTGTAGAGGTTTTAGACCATAGTCAGCTGGCTCCATGGCAGAGTGTGATGGCAGAGGGGCATCGTGAGGGAAACAGTCTGTGGCGGGGTAGGCAGAAGCCGGTGACATGGTGAGGAACAGCAGCAGCAGGCTGCCTTCTTTCTGTCCCTTTATGTCTCTCCAGGCTGCAGGCCTAGTGGTTGGTGCCACTCACACACAGGGTGAGTCTTCTATTATGCGCACTCAGAACTATGCTACACCAAGGAGGTCATCACACACCCTAATCCAGCCACCTCACAAAAGCCCCACCAATTAGCATATGAGGCTTTGGTGGGACATCTACCTCCAAGCCATAGCAGCCAGGGGCCCTGGGCCACCATTCAGGAGCTACTGAGGGGACAAGGGAGGCAGGGGCAGTCATTCATAAGACAGAGCAGTGGTCCCTGTGTGGTGGCTGATAAAGGAATCCCCCAGACACGATGCAGATTCCTTGGCCCCTCCTGGTGAACCACATCCAGTAAGCCCAGGGCAAGGCAGGAATGCTGTCGTTGAATATGATGCTACCTGGGCCTCTGCTTGAATACAAGTTCCCACCTTACACCAGAAGCAGGGCTCAGTCTCCCTGATGGTTTCCAGGTCTACACCACGCCTACAGGGCCAAGCCGGTGGCCAGAGACAAGAGGGGGCATCTTGGGCTCCTCGCACCTGCTTTTCTGCAGCTTTTTTTTTTTAAATAAAGGCACAAAAACATATTAACAAACAGACACAAATTAGCATAAAGAATGGTACAATCAAAACTGGTCTACAGACAAGGTGACATGGACTCAACAGTGGTTGTTGCTTTACCAATTGATATCTTCGAAGTGTATATATATGAACCCAGATACAGACATGCAAAATTGGTCAGACAATTAATCCTCTCAACAACAGAAAAGCACAAAAAACAAAAAACCAAAGACAAACAAAACAAAACAAAACAAACAAACAAGAAAAGAAACCCACCAATAGTTGCTGCTTTGCATATTGATATCTTTGAAGTGTGTGTTCAGGATAACACATACAGACATACAAGATTGATCAAATAACCCGTCATCAATTATTCCTTAGCATTAAGTGATATAATAGTAGAATCATGCTAGCCCTCCTGCATATACGTATATTCATATATACATACATACATTTTTTTCTCTTTCTTTTCTCCTTTTCCTCGTCCCATCTGTTCTTTCTTTTTGAACAGATTTCCTTCACGTCTCTTAGTTTGTATTCCCACCCTCAGGTTCTTACACCAGTGATACAGTATGTTGCCTGCACATGTACCACTGATTTATTTCACTTATGAGTATGGACTCCAGTTTTGACCACTTGCCTACAAAGTCCCCAAAACTGTCTTTCTTCATAGCTTAATAATATTCCATTATATAAAAATGCCACAATTTTTTAATTCAGTCTTCTGTGGATGGACACTCGGGTTGCTTCCACATTTTAGCTATTACAAGTTGCGCTGTTATAAATATGGGTGCACATATATCAGAGTGATATGATGTTTTCAGATCTTCTGGGAAAATACCCAGAAGAGGAATAGCTGGTTTGAATGGAACCTCTAGACCTAGTTTGCTGAGAAATCTCCAAACGGCTCTCCACAGTGGTTGCACCAGTCTGCATTCCCACCAGCAGTGTAATAGAGTCCCTACTTCTCCACAGCCTTGCCAGCATCTGT